>CM046424.1:52210965-52310965 GCA_025506505.1 Flaveria sonorensis
AGTAACTTTTGGTGTTGAATGTTGATTAATCATGATGATTAAGTGTTGTTGATCATGTTTAGATGTTGTCATGGACTTGAATTGGTATATAATTGATGAATTCATGAATGTAGTGTGAGTTTGATGAATTTGGGATGAACTTTCCCAAAAGGGAAACTTATTTGTGCAAATCCTTGAATTGGATGATTTGAGCATGTTTGGGATATTAGGATCATGCTAGTGTATTCATGGATGATTTCTAAGGTAACTAAATGTGTTGTTTGTGTTGTAAGGATGTTTAGTTGGCTAGTTATCTGATTTGGCCTGTTTGTGGGAATTCATGGTAATGGGTCATATGGGTATGTTAGGACTATTGTTGGGTTGTATGTTGATCATGTATGATATGCTGTTGTGTTAGTATTAACGAGTTATCACCTATAATGTCACCAACGGGTCAAACGGGTCAACTGGGTCAAATGTGTCTTGTCTTTCTTAAACTTGAGTCTCTTGGTTTGTAGAGCACTTAGGGTTCATATTGATTCTGTGTACACGTACTTATGTACTCTTGTGTTCTAGGTGACCTTTGAAGGTTGTCTTTCCCTCTTTTCTTTCAAGTTAAGCTCTAGGTTAATTCTTGCGCGCGTCAGGTGAGTTCTTGCCCCACTTATTTTACATAATCTCTTTTGGGGGAGATATCATACTGTTGATCACAAACGCTTTTATATATGAGTGTGTATAATATTGATATAGTGTTGTTTACCATGGAAAGTCCTCACACTTTCGGATTGTTAATATTGAATAGCGGGGAAATCTTGGGTAGTACTACTGGGTCTGACGAGCCCCACCTGTGCGACTCGAGGTCAAACGGGTGCAATTTTGTCCTAACACATATTCGTCACGACACGGTAAGTCGTGACGGGAGGCAACAAACGTAACACAGTCAGTTTCGATCGCGAAATCACTATGATTAATATTTTTATGTTAATAGACTAGCTATCTATTGCAATACACTACTTATGCTCTGGAAACTGTTGATTGGTTTATATTTTAACGCAAACTCTTGAACTCACCAACCATGTGTTGACTTGTTTAGTATGCTATTCTCAGGTTAAGGTTGCCAGTTGCCTAGGAGCACGCACACCAGCATCGTTGAGTTGTCTACATTGTTTGTTTACACATTTGGGTTTATTTTCCTATTAAACATTTGTGTTTGGGGCGCGTATGTTTTGCGCATTCTCTTTACATACTACTTGTTTTGAGTTTTCTAGTTTTAAAAACGCTTCCGCAGTATTTTAAACGTTAACTCTGGTTTTGTTTATTATCATATAGAGTCGTTCTTGGTAACTAATGACTGAGATCCTGGTATGTCACGCGCCTCGCGGTAAAAGCCCGCACGCGGATTTAGAGGGTGTGACACATGTCCATCCTCAATTCGTCAGCTTGATGTACTTTCTCTGTAAGCTCCCTGACTTCAGCCCTAACTCCCCGAGCCTTGTTTGCAACCCTCATGAAGAGGCTAGCTTCAGTCCTTGTTTCAGCTCCGGCTCCAGCTTTTATGTGGTTTCACATAAAACCACCAAGTGCTCATCACAAAAGGAAAATACTTCCATAGGATCAAATAATCGGATTTCCTCTCCATCCTTTACTCTAATCACTGCTTCTCCCGTGTTATTATCATAAAATCAGTTTTCAAACTTCTGCAACCTTGGGAGATATGGATTGGGTACCTTCACTCTATTCACTATCTTGACTGGCTTCAACTTCAATACTATTTTACCCTTTCCAATCACCCAATCCATGTCCTACTTGGATCTCCTTCTCTTAGTCTTCATATATAAATGACAAAAAGTTATCATTCAGCCCCTTTTTGATCTCTTGCTCCAAAAACTTAGCTCTCTCACTTAGATTTGAATCAAGCAGTGGAATCTCAACCAATCTTCTTAAATCTCATCTTGGCAAAGTCTTGAATGCCTTCCTCTTATGTAAGTATGAGATTCCCCCTCCTCTTCTCTTGATCATGAACATTTTCAATTCATTGTTGTATTTCCAGCTGATTATCTTCTTGTCAGATTCCTTTCGGCTCGGTTCTTGAATTTTTTGAAATAGAGGAGTCAGCTGTTCTGGTTCCTTTTCTTTAATGAACCAATCCTCCTTGTCCATTTCTATTATATCTCCTTCAGTTGAGCTTCTCTGAGCCACATATGTCAATGGTCGCTCGTCTACCTCATAGTATTCGGGCTCAGAGTCATAATCCACCAATTGCTCCTCAATCTCCTCTTCTTCATCTATCAAATTTAACTCAGCATTCTTCCTTCTCGCTCCATCTCCTTCTTCTCTAATCACTTCATCACCAGTCAAATCAACGTTTATATCAAACCCCATGTCTACAAATCCAGCCTTTACAACCTCAGTCTCATCTCCTACAACACTTTCTTTCACACCTCCTGCTTCAGTATCAATATCTTCAGCTCCAACCCTTTCTCTATTGACTTCAGACTCACTAACAGTCCTCACATCAGCACCTGAGCCACCAACACCAGAACCACCAGCACCACTACTACTAGCATCAACTCTTGCTCCACTTGTGCCTTCTCCTACCCCAGTTGAACTACCCACCTTTAAAAATAAGTACTTTGATGTATCAGTGAGATCATCTAACTCAGCTTGAGTTAACTAATTGGGCAGGTCGGCATTGGCTTTCAGCTCGTTTACTTCCTTGAGTAGCCTCTTTATTAACTCCTGTTGATCTATCATCAGACTCTTCATGCTTTCCATTACCTTATCTTTCTTTTTTCTCATCCCCAATTCATTTGCCAAAGATGCATTCAGATTTCTAATAACATCTTGGTTTAGCTCTGATCTGGCATATCTTCTTTCAGGAGTTTCAGAAAATGCTTATTGCTTGTGCTTTGTTCTCCTTTCAGTAACATTTGCTGGCTCTCCCTGATCTGCCTTCTTCTTTGATCGTTTCCCCATTTGCACCCTCAGTTCTTTTTCAACTTCATCAATCTCATCTTCCAAATTATACTCCTTTTCTTTGGCATACCTTTTCCTTTTCTTGAATGCTTCAGCCTGTTTTTCTTGATTTTCTTTAGTATTCTTGTTTTCAGTCTCAATCAATCTCCTGATGTAATTCCACCTCTCACCTGGGTACATGTTTTCCCAAATATATGTGATCTTTTCACTAAAGTCATGTCTTACAGCTGAGCAGTCTGCAAATATCCTGGTATTCATCTGAACCAGTCTCTTTATTTCTCCATGTCTAGGCACATTTGGAATCAGATCATTTATCAACATCTGCATGAATCTTGAATATAACAGCCATTTATCCTTCTTTAGTGCCATTATGTTTTCAGACATGCAATCAAATATCAGTTTGGCAATGTTGGCCTTCTGTCCTCTGCAAAACACAATCATGGACCTGGCCCAATCCAAGTTTAGCCCATCAGACCCTCCTTTTCTATGATCCAGACACATGATAAACACGTGTGCTATGTATCTCCATTCCTTAGAAAGAAAGGACTTCTTGATCTCTTTTCTGGTGCCAAAAGGAGGTCCTTCATAACCAATGCTTCTGAATGCATCTAACACCTGTGCCTTAGATAGCACAACTTCATCTCCACAGTCATTCTCAAGCCTCAACACCCTGGCTATAGTCTCAACAGTAATGGCTATGTCATTGCCATGAACTCTAGCTACAATTCGATGTGGATTAGACCCGAGGTCATACTCAGCAGTTCTCCAAAAGTCTCTGATGTGAAGATCATAAATAGTGGGCATATGAGATATGGCATAGAATATAGGGGACTCCTTCAGCCATTTGATGCAGTCTCTAAAACCAGTAGCCTTTGGGTTGCCATCATCCAGTAATGCTACTATGTTATTCCTCTCGTCAAACTTTAAATTTGCCATCTAAACTGAAAAATAAACAGAAGTTGGTTAGTTAATACATTGATATAAGAATTAACAATGAAGTGAAACAAACATAAGAAAATTAGAAAGTTCAACAGTTTCGATGCTGTTGAAACTGTAGTTTCGCACAGGCAAAGTACAACAGTTTCGCTCCTGTCGAAACTGTAGTTTCGCACAGGCAGAGTACACCAGTTTCCCTGCTGTCGAAACTGTAGTTTCGCACAAGCGAAAGTGTAGATTCGCTGTTACTCAGACACAAAATCATGTGTCTGAGCGATTCTATAGTTTCGCTGACGACGAAATTATAGTTTCACAGCAGAGAAATTATAGATTCGCTGAGACTCAGACACAAAATCATGTGCCCGAGCGAATCTACAGTTTCGCTAAAACTATCCTGGCGAAACAGTCAAGTACGCACGGACAACATGACTAGACGGTTTCTCTTGGAAGATTGAACTTTCGTTCTGTTTCGCTGGTTACCCTCGTAGTTTCGCTGAACGAATCAACAAATACTCCGACCCAGCTAATCAATCTAAAACTTAAATATATCTGTTATTATCGCGATTAATATTGTACAATGGGTTCGAAACACCCACCTATGGACTTATAAACACGCAATCGCGATAGAAATCGACAAAGATTAGATTCGTTAGTGACTGTTCAGAAACTAGGGTTCAGTTTCGTCACGCGAAAGTGAGAAACTGATCCCACTTTGTCCAATATATATTACCTAGTTTCGCTCGGCATCACATTTAAAATCATGTTACTCAGAATTGAGCGAATGTGCCGATCGCTTAGCGAAACTGTCAGCGAAACTTAGTTTCGCTGGAACCTAACACTTAATAAATTTTAAAAATTTTTGACAATTATTTTTTTATGAAATTTTTTTAAAGATTTATATACACATAAGCTTCACGAAAAACTTCATCGCCCCACAAAATCAACACAAAAACAAAACCAAGAGAAAAATAAAATAAGATAATAAAATAAAATAGAATAAAATAAAATAAAAATAAGAAATAAGATAAAATTAAGAATAAAAGGATATAAACACTTCTTTTTTAATAAGTTTTTTCAGAGAGTCAAAGATTGGCGGGATTGCTGATATGTTTGTCCTTTTAAACCCATGTCTTATCCTTTTCAATGCGTAATCGGCAGCTGTCTTTATCATGTTTTGGTTTATTTATAGAAACTCTAATGACTTGGTCCTCACAGACATTTGGCAAAGGACTTATACTGTCCTCATGGTTTATTGAGCAATATGATTAACTTTGCATGATTTTCTTTTGGGATTTCAACAATGATCTTAATTTAAGAATTACTATGCCTTTATTTTTGGGGAACCGATGATGATAGCTCCAGGTCTATACTTACGTATAACAAAGGAGATGATCATTTGAACTTGCTGATGAGAGTTTCAGGTCTATACTCACGTATAACAGAGAAGATCATCAGAACGTGCTGATGAGAGCTCCAGGTCTATAATCACGTATAACAAATGAGATCATCACTCCAGGTCAATGTTCACACATAGCAGAGGAGATAAGCACGATATATACTTCTGAAGAGCTAACGAGAAGCTTCAATTCAGAGACTTTTCTGAAGAGCTACACGAAGCATTTATTGTGCTAACTAGAAGCATCATTCAGGACTTGGGAATAAGGAGATTTTGGGAATTTTTGAAAATATAAAAGTAGAAATTTGAAACTCTCAACCCGTTTTTGACAAGGACTTGTAACTTTGTGCAGGCCAAAATGTCAAGAGGATAATCCTTATCACTAAGTTCTTAAACTTTAATTTAGCTACACAATCACTGTTTACTTCATTTTCGGGCTGAGCCTACCATGCATATCCCAACACAAGGTTGTTGACCTCCTTCAAACTTCTTTTTCCCGGGGTTCCTGAAAAGACAAAATTAAAAAACTTAAGAGTTTAATCTTTATTCTCCCCCGAAATTCTTTTTAACTGCCATGTAAGAGAAATTTCTGTTTTTCATATTTTATTAAAGATCAAAGAAGTGAAGGAATATGGGACACAGAAGTTTTTCAGAAAAAGTTTATTAAAAATAGAAAATGAACAAAAGAGTTATTTACAGTTTTTACATAAATTTTTATGAAAAAAGTATTCAAAAGATATTAAACCTAGCACTGAGATCAATTCATGTAAGGCCCCGTTCCTGGGACACTTACAGTTGGTCAATCATAACATAAATCATATAAAACACATCATTTTGCAGCGAAAATATAACTTTTCTAAAAAAAAAATATGGATGCCAGACTCGGATCATCTCTAGTAGCTTATACATCCATGTCTGCACCTCCTCAGCATCAACAATTACCTGCCAACTAATATACATAAAAAGGTCAGGCGTTGTTGAGTGAGTTCTAGTTTTATAATAAAATACATTGCTTTCGTATAAACATATCATTTACTTTCATACGTGATCACACATCATACATACATCTTGATAATAATCATTTATTATCTTTCATCATCGTTCATAATCGTTCGTTTTCATACTTTCTTTCATTATTATCTTTCATTTTTATCTAGATCCTGCCATAGGCTATGCCCCATCATTTGTGCACGAAGCAACTACAGTCTTGGGGTCAAACAGCAAGGATCCTGTTTTCGCACGTCTTGATCAATCACAAAGATTGACCCCCTGTATGCATTCGGCACACAGTTGAGCTAACAACCCCTTACGGGTTGTGAACCTCCATTTAATTTGCTTGCAAGACTTTCATTCATTCATTACATTCCACTTCTCGTTATCTTTATCTTTCACTTTCATTACAATAATATTTTACGTACATAAGTGCATATCACACCACGTAAAGTCACATCATAATACATAATATGGAACATAATCAACATAATAGCAGCCCACAAGCATACAACATCAACAAGCATACACCCCCATAAAACATCAATACTTAGCACTTAATTCTATTTCCCGAAATTCAAAATAAGCCTAAGGGTTCACAGCGCCTAAACACATCACTAGATACAACCATAAAGCTTCGAAAGACTTCATTATACCTTCGGAAGATTTCACCTTGGCTTCAGAAGAATTCTTCTTGGCTTTGAAAGATTTCTTCTTGGCTTCGGAAGATTTCCCCTTGGCTTCGGAAGAATTCCCCTTGGCTTCAGAAGAATTCCCACACTTGGCCAAAGTCCACAGCGCATGAATGAAACACTAAGTGTGCCCACAGCGGATGACTAACACATTCTTAAGTGTCCATAGCGGACAACCAAGTCCACAGCGGACAACATATAACCTCTAAGTGTCCACAGCGGACATGCAAAGTCCACAGCGGACAGTCTAACTGCCTATGTGTCTACAGCGGACACCTTATCCATGCTCAGGTGTCCACAACGGACAGCTAGTGTCCACAGCGGACACCAAGTCCAACACCTGCGATTCAACTTATGCAGCTTCTAGTCCCAAACATCGTTTCTAAACATATACTTAGCATAGATCTACCAGTCACACGCTTAACATCACAAACAACCACACACAACATCACAGAAATCATTTAAAACATACATCTTTCATAAGCAGTTGTACTTTCATGGAAAACCATACTATGATTTATAAAACAACAGTTTGATATACATATCAGCCCCAAACAAGTAGAAAACATGTAAAAGAGGAGATCTAGAACTCACCTCTAACAACTTTCAAGTAAAACACCACCAACCCGAGAGCAACCTGGAGTTCTAGCACCTAAACACACGAAAACAGGCAACCAAACATACAGAAACACATAAAGATCGGTCTAGAAGCTACAACCCAACTGAAACCGAGACGAAACACCTTGAAATCTTACCTTTTTGAAGATTTCTTCTACTTTCTCCCTCTAGAACCGATGGGAGTCCTTTTTCTCTCTCTAAAGTCGTACGTTGAGTGTATGGGGAGAGTATGGGCGGCCTTACCTCCTTTTTAAACCCCATTATGGGCAGGTTTGGCCCTTGTACACTTTTTACCTTTTCTTTTTGAAAAATAAACCCCTTTTTGCTCCCTTACTTTTCTTTCCTTTTCTTTTTCTCTTTTTTTTTTAAAAAAAATCCGGGTGTTATAATTCATAAAAACAAGGTTTATCAAATGTTTTAGTGAAAAGATCTGCTTTTTGAATCTTTGTGTCAGTTGGAATAATATCAATGAACCCCTTTTCCTGAGCATCCCGGATTGCATGAATCCTTGTTTTAATGTGTTTGGTACTAGTATGATGAATTGGATTTTTGGCGATTCCGATAGCAGCTTCATCACAAAAGAGTGGTGTATGAAGAAAATTGATTTCGTAATCCATCATCTGATGTTGTATCCAAAGCACTTGGCAGCAGCAACTTGATGCAACAACATATTCAGCCTCTCCTGTAGATGAGATACTGTTGTTTGCTTCTTGATTTGCCATGAAACAAGACAATCCCTGAGATATTGACATCCGCCATTGACGGATTTCCTGTTGATCCTGCAACCACAGTGATCACTATCAGAATAAGCATGTAAATCAAAGTTCCCTCCTTTTGGATACCAAAGACCCAAACGAGAAGAACCCTTTAAGTAACGAAAGATGCGTTTAACAGCTTTTTCATGTGATTCTTTTGGGTTGGCTTGAAAATGGGCATAGTAGCACATGGCGAATGTAATATCTGGGAGGCTAGCCGTGAGATACATGAGAGATCCGATCATAGAATGATAGCGATGAGCATTCGGATTTCCCATTATCATCTGGAGTTAAGCAGGTTTGAGCAGTGAAATGAGTAAGTTCTGGAGAAGCATCATGCCTTGTTTCTTACTACCACTCCTCGGTCATCTGGAGCAAACACTGCGGGCAACTGGAGCAATCAGCGATGAGAAAAATTTAGATAGCTTCAATGCGGGCAACTGGAGCAAACACTTCAGTGTAGTCAGTTCCCTCCTCCTGAGCGAATCCCTGAACAACCAGTCTTGCCTTGTTTCTTACTACCACTCCTCGATCATCTGGCTTGTTCCTGAACACCCATTTGGTACCAATGGGATATTTGTTTGGAGGAAGATTAACTAACTCCTAAACTTTTAACTTCCTGAAATGTTGAAGCTCCAACTGCATAGATTCAACCCAACTTGAGTGTTGAAGTGTTGCTGAGATATTTTTGGGAACAATTTGAGATAAGAAACATGTATAGAGACATTCATTTATCAACCCAGATTGACTCCGAGTCCTCACACCATCTATAATAGAACCAATGATATAGTCATGTGGGTGATCTTTTAAGGTTTTGAAGTTAGTGTTAAGGGTTAATGGATTGGATTGAGATGAAGATGTGGTTTGTGATTATTGTGAAGGGGAAATTGGTTGTGATAGAGGAATTGTTTGTGGTGGAGGTGTAGGAGGTATAGGTGGAATATCAAATGGAGGTGGAGATGGAGGGTCAATTGGAAGTTGTGGAAGAGGTTCAGGTAGAGGAATGATTTGCATATTGGTTTGAGGAACGACAACATCATCAAATACTGAAAGATTGAATGATTTGAAGACAGTGTTGGAGTCATAAAACCGTTCCGGGTCGGATCCCATGTTTGGTGAATTAGACTCCTGCCAATCAACATAAAAAGATTCCTGCACAATACGTGTTCTTTTGTTATACACTCGATACGCCTTTCATGAGGTAGAATAGCCAACAAAGAAACATTCATCAGAGACTGCACCAAACTTTGACTTCTGTGCTTGAGTATTTAGCAAAGTACATGAGCAACCAAACGGACGAAAGAAGTCAATCAAGGGTTTCCTTTTATGAAGAAGCTCATAAGGAGTCTTCATCTTGTCTTTCACAATAAGAACCCTGTTTAGTACATAGGATGCACAGTTGACTGCTTCTGCCCAGAAAATGATTGGAAGCTTTGACTCAATCAGTATAGTTCTTGCTACTTCAATAAGGGACCGATTCTTTTTTTCAGCAACACCATTTTGTTGAGGTGTCCTAGCAGCACTGAACTGTCTGAGAATCCCTTTGCTTGCATAGAAAGAATCAAAGATATGGTTTCTGAATTCAATTCCATTATCACTTCGGATGGCCATCAATTTCCTTTTGTTGATGGTTTCTGTCACACCCCAACCTTAACGGCGGAAACGTCGAGATGTGAGGGTTAAGATTGTTCACAGCCACATAACACTACCATAAATTGTAAATATAAAAATTTAATAGTTGAAATAAACCTTACAACCAAATGTCTCAACAAACAAAGATAAACAAAGTTAACTTTCAAGTCTCAAGTTATTTTATTTATTTTTTTCTAGGTCCAAATCCTAGGTGTAGGCATGCTTCAAAGATAATCATCAACCTTGTGCATTTCCTGAAACATGTTAAAAATAAAAGAGTCAACTTTAAAAGTTGGTGAGTTTCCATGGGTTAAGCATACATATATATATATAAAAGTTTACAAGTAGCAATTCATGTCAATGGTTACGAAATAAGCAAGTTTATAGATAACATATAGCTACAATCAAACCTTGACCAAGAATATCATTTACAAGTTTAACGATTAGCTAAGTGTACTTGGTTCCCATAGTGCTCAAGAATACGACACTAGGAGCCGGCAATAACCTCGGCTTTAGCACCAAATAGGCTTGTCAGGCCCATAGATCTATGACGTCGCCAGGCTAGCAATAGTTAATGATTGTCAACATATATTATCCATCATATAAAGCTCGCAGTATTACAAATAACCATGACAAAGTTTATAAATGAATTGCTCGTGCATTTACAAGTATCAAGATATTTATAAGTGCAAGTTCATAAAGTTAACATGTTTCACCCCAAAAGGTGTGAAATAAAATAAAAAGGGGCATGGAAAAACTCACATGATATATATATATATAGGATGATAACAAGAAATAAACGGTGCTCCAACGATTCTTTTTCAAGTTACCTAACGTATTTATTTCAAGGTTAAGATTAGAGGTAATATTAACGATTAAACGTGAACTAGGGTTTCAATAGGAATTTGGGGTTTTTATAAATAAATAAGGTTATCTATTGAAATCATATATATATTTTAATCCAATGAAAGAAATATACCATTTAGGTAATTTAATATGGAGAAAAGAAATTAAATTCTTTATGATAACTTGTAAAGTTTAAATTTAAGATGCAAATAAATTTTTATAATTATTTGAAATAAACATGATTAAACAATAATTAATGTATTGGCCAATAATAATTTATTAATTTAAACTATTATTTAAAGTCTATTTTTAAAAAATAATCTAAGTATGACATTTGTAAACAAAACATTTTATACAAAATAATATATTAAAGTATTTAAATGAAGAAATTTACAGAAATTAATTAGGTGACTTTAAAAATAATTAAGGTTTACAAGAATGATTTTTATAATTATTAAAAATTTTCTATAATTTTTTAAAGGCTGAAAAGCTTAAAAAAAATAAGGTTGAGGGTGCCCGGGTTCGAACCCGGGTCCCCTGTGTATGAGTCCGACACTTTAACCGGCGGGCCAGCGCCCCAAATCTGATTAGGTTTAGGTTTGATTATTTAAAAGCAATTATTAACAGAACCCCCATTTTTTTTTTTGCATGAACCCTAGAACGATTGGATCCAAAATTGATCCTCAATTCGATGTTATTAACCAAATTAACCATAGGGTTTTGATTCCCTATGATTAATCGAGTGTAATACAACTCTTAATTACCTGAATTCGATGCAGGATCGATTGAAACAGATTCAAACAATGTCGCGGCCGGGGTGACTTCGGTTCAAGAGGTTTGGGTTGATTATAATCAAATTCGCTTCACCAGTAACTTCTAATGAGGCTTATGATCGGAAGCCCTATGCCAATTTCGATTTGAAGATGAACAAGAATTGGGTTTCGGTTGAGTTGTAGGGTCGATGTTTCTCAAGTGGTAATTCGTTGCATATGATGAACTCAGGTGAAATTGGTAGTGTATTTAGTTTAGAAACTTAACTAGAATAGTTAAACCTCATTTAATTGAGTATGATTGAATCCGTTTCGAGCCTGTTGATTCCGACGCTTTGAATGTGCTACGGTTTCGATTGAGAGTGATGAATTCGAAGTTTAATGCTCAGATTAACTCGATTGTGGGGTTCGAAACTGTTGTACAAGTGTAAAGGGTGATTTAATTGAGTTAAACGGTGAGTTTTCGAGGGTTTTTGGGGTTGGCCGGAGACTGCCGGAGCTCGGCCGGAGAGTCACCGGGAAAACGGGGGGGGGGGAGAAATCTGGTTTGGGTTTTTGAATGTTACACAACTGGTCCCTGTAGTTTTGATTCTTGTCATTTTAAATACAACTTTATTTTTTTCAAAGTTTCTAAATTGACAATAAAGCCCCCTGAACTTAATTAAACTTTAAGTTTTAACTATTTTATAACTTATTCAGTATTTAACTTTTATAACTTATCATTTCTATTATTATTATTATTTTTATCTTATTTTAGCTATTATTATTATGTTTATTATATTAAGACAAATTATTAACTCTTAAATTAATGAATTAATGCACAATAAAAGCAACATTCATAAACAACCCCTATAGTTTCGTAAATGACATAAATGGTCCCTACAAGAACATAACAAGGTTAACTATCAATTAACGAAAACACAAAAGGTTACAGTTTCCCCAACTTTTAAGAATTTCGTCCCGAAATTAAGATTGAACTAGACGAACAAATACGGGTATTTCATCTTCATATGCTCCTCACGCTCCCAAGTAAACTCAGGTCCACGCTTATTTTCCCAACGAACCTTGACGATTGGGGTAGTAGTGGTCCTAGTCTTCTTCATAATGCGGTCCATGACTTCAACAGGTTTCTCAACAAAATGTAATGACTCGTCGATCTGGATGTCATCTAATGGGACATACAGACTTTCATCAGCCAAACATTTTCTCAAATTTGAGACATGGAAAACAGGATGAACCCCGCTAAGATCGGAAGGTAGTTCCAGTTTATAAGCCACTTTCCCAATCCTTTTTAGGATCTTGAAAGGTCCTACAAATCGTGGAGCTAATTTACCCTTCTTCCCAAAACGAACGACTCCCTTCCATGGTGAGACTTTAAGAAGAACCATATCCCCAACTTGAAATTCCAACGGCTTGCGTCGTTTATCGGCATAACTTTTTTGTCGACTTCTAGCCACTTCAAGGTTCTTGCGAATCATGGAAACTTTATCGGTTGTTTCTTGTATGAGCTCAGGACCAGTGATGAAATTTTCACCAATGTCAGTCCAGCAGATCGGGGAACGACATTTACGACCATAGAGTGCTTCAAAAGGTGCCATTTTGATACTCGAGTGGTAACTATTATTATATGAAAATTCCGCGAGAGGTAAATGCGTATCCCAGTCACCACCAAAGTCAAGGACACAAAGACGTAGCAAATCCTCTAGGGTTTGAATAGTTCGCTCGGTTTGACCGTCCGTTTGAGGATGGTAAGCCGTGCTTAAATCCAGTTGTGTACCCAAAAGTTCCTGCATAGACGACCAAAAGTGCGAAGTGAAACGAGCGTCGCGGTCGGATATGATATGCAAAGGTACGCCATGACGACTCACAATCTCATCAATGTATATTCGAGCTAACCTTGACGTTTTGTAGGTGTCACGTATGGGTATGAAATGTGCCGACTTGGTCAATCGGTCAACAATCACCCATATGCTATCATGCCCACGAGAGGTACGAGGTAGTTTGGTTATGAAGTCCATGGATATGTGTTCCCATTTCCACATGGGAATCTCGGGTTGTTCAAGCAATCCACTAGGACGTTGATGTTCAGCTTTAACCTTTGTACACGTAAGACACTTAGCTACGTAAGTTGCTATGTCCTTCTTCATTCCAGGCCACCAGTATTGACCACGCAGATCCATATACATCTTCTCGGAACCAGGATGAATTGAGTAACGAGTTTGATGAGCTTCATTCATGATAAAGGTACGAAGATTATCACGGTTTGGAACCCATATTCGATTCAAGAAATACATCAACCCATTGGGTTTCGTTTCTAGTTGAGCTCGAAGATTGTACTCCAATTCCTCTCCCATTTTTCCTCCTTCTTGAACTGCTTGTTGAGCCTCCAGGATGCAAGTCTCGATGTCATTCTCAATCCTCAAATTTTGTAGCAACACCGTAGTCTCGTTAACATCCAGACGAATCTCAGTATCAAATTCTCCCAAGATATCAAACCATTGTCGTCGATCGCGAATTTCTTGAAACGAAACCATCTTATTATGAATCTTACGACTTAGTGCATCGGCTACGACATTTGCCTTTCCAGGGTGGTAACGAATGTCACAATCATAATCACTAATCAACTCAACCCAACGTCGTTGTCTCATGTTGAGATCCTTTTGATTGAAGACGTGTTGCAGGCTTTTGTGATCGGTGTAGACTATACATTGCGTCCCATAAAGGTAATGCCTCCAAATCTTTAAGGCAAAAACAACAGCACCAAGTTCAAGATCATGTGTCGTATAATTCACCTCATGGACCTTCAATTGTCTCGATGCATATGCTATGACCTTTCCTCGTTGCATGAGAACACAACCAAGGCCTTGTTTAGATGCATCACAATATACGGTGAAATCATCGTTCCCATCGGGAAGGGTCAATATAGGGGCATTACACAACTTGTGCTTTAAGGATTCAAAGGCTCCCTCTTGTTCAGACCCCCATTCGAATGGTTTATTCTTTTGGGTCAAGGAAGTAAGCGGTTTCGCATTCGAGAGAAGTTGGCAATGAAACGTCGATAATACCCAGCAAGACCAAGGAAAGAACGAACTTCGGTTGGAGTTGTGGGAACACACCAATTTTTCACAGCTTCCACCTTTGCAGGGTCAACGTGAATCCTTGACTATTCACCACGTGTCCCAGAAATTGGACCTCCTCAAGCCAAAATTCGCACTTTGAGAACTTTGCGTATAGTTGTTCTTTCTTCAATAGCTCAAGAACTTGTCGCAGGTGATGTTCGTGATCGGTTTTGGACTTGGAGTAGATAAGTATGTCGTCAATAAAGACAATCACGAACTTGTCTAGATACGGCTTGCATACTCGATTCATGAGATCCATAAAGACAGCAGGAGCATTCGTTAAACCAAAGGGCATCACCATGAACTCATAGTGTCCATATCGGGTACGGAACGCAGTTTTTGGGATATCATCATCATGAACTCGTAATTGATGATAGCCAGAACGTAAATCAATCTTTGAGAAAATAGCAGCTCCTTGAAGTTGGTCAAAAAGATCATCGATGCGAGGAAGAGGATAGCGGTTCTTGATGGTAAGTTTGTTAAGCTCACGATAATCGATGCACATACGAAATGATCCATCTTTCTTCTTCACGAACAGAATAGGTGCACCCCAAGGCGATGAGCTAGGTCGGATAAAGCCCTTGTCGGACAGTTCTTGGAGTTGACTAGCTAGCTCTTGCATTTCTGACGGTGCAAGTCGATATGGTGATTTAGCCACAGGGTTCGCTCCCGGAATTAAATCGATCTTAAACTCGACTTCACGCACGGGAGGTAAACCGCTAAGGTCATCGGGAAACACCTCAGGAAAGTCTCGTACAATCGGGACCTCCTTAAGATCATTCCCTTTGACTTTCGTGTTGACCACGTAAGCCAAGAAAGCCATGTAATTCTTGCTTAGACATTTTCGGGCTTGAGTACACGACATGAGTTTGAGTCCTTTGGATGATTTTTCGCCGTATACTTCAATGTATCCCCCGAAGGCAAAGGAATTCGAATGCACTTCTCGAAACAAATAATTTCAGCATGATGTTTGGCTAGCCAATCCATGCCAATGATAACGTCAAAGCTTCCAAGTTTCATAGGAATAAGGTCGATAAAGAAATCATGCTCGTTTAGGCTCAAAATGCAATCACGAATAACGACATCAACGGTGATGGGTTCTCCATCGGCGACTTTCGACAGTAAGAGGTCTTTCTAGTTTCGTATGTGGCTTAGCAAGTATAGGCTCAAATTCTATCGAGACAAAACTCTTATCGGCTCCAGAGTCAAATAGAACGTAGGCATAAGAATTATTAATAAGAAACATACCTGTTCAGTTTTAAAGACGTTTACGATACAGGTAAAGCAACAAAAGAACTTGGATCATAAAGTTGGGGTTGGATTTGACATACCGTTCACCACATCGTTGTTAGCCTGTGCTTGGTTTGCATTGATGTTGAAGGCACGTCCTCGAGCTTGTGGTACGTTACCCGCAAGACGAGGGCATTGTGGGCGAAAATGACCAGGTTCCCCACAGTTGTAGCAAGCACGATTAGCAACTAACGCGGCATTGTTTGGTGCACGGTGACAAGTAGCCACCAAATGTCCATACTTACCACACAATGTACAGATACGGCACGGGGTATTACCCGCATGATGATACTTACAGACATTGCACAATGGTAGAGGACCAGCATAGGTTCTAGCAGCAGGTGCTTGTGTACCAGGAGCGGGTTGTCTTTGAGGTACTTTGGGTGTAGCCACTGCAAAATTACGCGCCGGTGTGAACTTGCGTTTCTTGTTGTTGTAAGACGGTTCATTCTTATTCTCCTTAGCTGCTTCAGGGACCGCCTTTTCAGTCTTTTTAGCCCCTTTGACAGACAAGGTGCCCGCTCGAATATGGTTTTCAGTAAGTTGAGCGGTGATGGTAATGGCATCTTCCAAAGTTGTGGGTCTACTTCCCACCACGGCATCTTGGATTTGAGGTGGCACCCCCTTGATGAACTTCTCAATGTTCCTAGGAACAGTGTCAACCATGTGAGGTAACAGGATGCTCAACTCGTGATGCCTAGTTGAATAGGCCAAATGATCTCCACCATCTTGCTTGAGATTCCAAAACTCCTCCTCCAGCTTTTGCAACTCACTTCTCGGGCAGAACTTTTGGATGGCAATGTTCTTGAATTCTTCCCAAGTGAGTGCCAACACAGCATCAGCACCACGATTCCTCTTCTCACTATTCCACCACGTAAGTGCTCTTTGTTGAAGAACACTTGTGGCATAACGGACTTTGAGTGCCTCGGGACACTCACAGTTGATGAAGGTGTTCTCCATACTTTCAAACCACTCGAGAAGTCCAGTGGCTCCTTCCTTCCCACTAAAGCTAGTGGGTTTGCACGAGTTGAAGTGCTTAAACGTA
Organism: Flaveria sonorensis; assembly: GCA_025506505.1. Classification (NCBI taxonomy): domain Eukaryota; kingdom Viridiplantae; phylum Streptophyta; class Magnoliopsida; order Asterales; family Asteraceae; genus Flaveria; species Flaveria sonorensis. The sequence continues at coordinate 52,228,010 of CM046424.1, forward strand.
CAGGGTTGGTTGTTTCTTCCTTGATTTGCACTATTCTCCCCTTGCCCATTGCCATTAGTGTTGTCACTAGCGTTGGTCATCAAGGTGCTACTCAGTTCGGCAACCATGGTCGGAATGACGGCAGCCATTTGACGGGCAATCATGGCGGCTAATTTGCGGTCGGAGCTACCACGCTTTCCATGATGACGAGACATGCTGGATATAAAATACGTTAGTCACAGAAATTTGGAGATAGAAGATAATAAAACAAAGATTTTTCAAGACTTGTAAAACACATATGGAATGATTCCATTTGGTACGCATTACCATTTGGAAACGTTGACACGTCAAGGTGAGTTAACTCCAATTGCCTTAGAAACTTGTGTATATTGACCATAGTTTATCACTCATCCCAGAAATCCCCAGGTAAGCATAACTAGTCCCACGGGATTTATGCGAAATGCTTACCTTAGCCCGAAGGCTTTTTGCCAGGAAATCCAGAATACAGGTGTCTATGTGTCACACAATATTTCTTTAGGTTCATGGAATTAAAACCTTGATGAGATTTTCATGGATTAGTCATAAAGTCTAAAGATTTGAACCTTTTGATATAAAGCTTACGTTCCCCCGTGTCGTCGAGAATAAGTTTAAGATATTTCATCGCCGAGAGAATAAAGGATTAAGAATAAGTTTTAGAGGAGACAAGACAACCAAGTTTCTCAATTATAAGGCAATCCTAACTAAAGGCATCAAGTTGCACATTAAGAAGCCCTCCTTAACAAGTAGCATTATGTAGCATGCAACAAAATATATTACAAGATCATAAAGATTTTTCTTATGAGGTTCATGCATCAACTATAGTCTAGGTCACCATTTCTAATAACCTAAATCCCTATAGTTATGGGCTCTGATACCAATCTGTCACACCCCAACCTTAACGGCGGAAACGTCGAGATGTGAGGGTTAAGATTGTTCACAGCCACATAACACTACCATAAATTGTAAATATAAAAATTTAATAGTTGAAATAAACCTTACAACCAAATGTCTCAACAAACAAAGATAAACAAAGTTCAACTTTCAAGTCTCAAGTTATTTATTTATTTTTTCTAGGTCCAAATCCTAGGTGTAAGCATGCTTCAAAGATAATCATCAACCTTGTGCATTTCCTGAAACATGTTAAAAATAAAAGGTCAACTTTAAAAGTTGGTGAGTTTCCATGGGTTAAGCATACATATATATATTTATAAAAGTTTACAAGTAGCAATTCATGTCAATGGTTACGAAATAAGCAAGTTTATAGATAACATATAGCTACAATCAAACCTTGACCAAGAATATCATTTACAAGTTTAACGATTAGCTAAGTGTACTTGGTTCCCATAGTGCTCAAGAATACGACACTAGGAGCCGGCAATAACCTCGGCTTTAGCACCAAATAGGCTTGTCAGGCCCATAGATCTATGACGTCGCCAGGCTAGCAATAGTTAATGATTGTCAACATATATATCCATCATATAAAGCTCGCAATATTACAAATAACCATGACAAAGTTTATAAATGAATTGCTCGTGCATTTACAAGTATCAAGATGTTTACAAGTGCAAGTTCATAAAGTTAACATGTTTCACCCCAAAAGGTGTGAAATAAAATAAAAAGGGGCATGGAAAAACTCACATGATATATATATATATAGGATGATAACAAGAAATAAACGGTGCTCCAACGATTCTTTTCAAGTTACCTAACGTATTTATTTCAAGGTTAAGATTAGAGGTAATATTAACGATTAAACGTGAACTAGGGTTTCAATAGGAATTTGGGGTTTTTATAAATAAATAAGGTTATCTATTGAAATCATATATATATTTTAATCCAATGAAAGAAATATACCATTTAGGTAATTTAATATGGAGAAAAGAAATTAAATTCTTTATGATAACTTGTAAAGTTTAAATTTAAGATGCAAATAAATTTTTATAATTATTTGAAATAAACATGATTAAACAATAATTAATGTATTGGCCAATAATAATTTATTAATTTAAACTATTATTTAAAGTCTATTTTTATAAAAATAATCTAAGTATGACATTTGTAAACAAACATTTTATACAAAATAATATATTAAAGTATTTAAATGAAGAAATTTACAGAAATTAATTAGGTGACTTTAAAAATAATTAAGGTTTACAAGAATGATTTTTATAATTATTAAAAATTTCTATAATTTTTTAAAGGCTGAAAAGCTTAAAAAAAATAAGGTTGAGGGTGCCCGGTTCGAACCGGGTCCCCTGTGTATGAGTCCGACACTTTAACCGGCGGGCCAGCGCCCCAAATCTGATTAGGTTTAGGTTTGATTATTTAAAAGCAATTATTAACAGAACCCCCATTTTTTTTTTTGCATGAACCCTAGAACGATTGGATCCAAAATTGATCCTCAATTCGATGTTATTAACCAAATTAACCATAGGGTTTTGATTCCCTATGATTAATCGAGTGTAATACAACTCTTAATTACCTGAATTCGATGCAGGATCGATTGAAACAGATTCAAACAATGTCGCGGTCGGGGTGACTTCGGTTCAAGAGGTTTGGGTTGATTATAATCAAATTCGCTTCACCAGTAACTTCTAATGAGGCTTATGATCGAAAGCCCTATGCCAATTTCGATTTGAAGATGAACAAGAATTGGGTTTCGGTTGAGTTGTAGGGTCGATGTTTCTCAAGTGGTAATTCGTTGCATATGATGAACTCAGGTGAAATTGGTAGTGTATTTAGTTTAGAAACTTAACTAGAATAGTTAAACCTCATTTAATTGAGTATGATTGAATCCGTTTCGAGCCTGTTGATTCCGACGCTTTGAATGTGCTACGGTTTCGATTGAGAGTGATGAATTCGAAGTTTAATGCTCAGATTAACTCGATTGTGGGGTTCGAAACTGTTGTACAAGTGTAAAGGGTGATTTAATTGAGTTAAACGGTGAGTTTTCGAGGGTTTTTGGGGTTGGCCGGAGACTGCCGGAGCTCGGCCGGAGAGTCACCGGGAAAACGGGGGGGGGGAGAAATCTGGTTTGGGTTTTTGAATGTTACACAACTGGTCCCTGTAGTTTTGATTCTTGTCATTTTAAATACAACTTTATTTTTTTCAAAGTTTCTAAATTGACAATAAAGCCCCCTGAACTTAATTAAACTTTAAGTTTTAACTATTTTATAACTTATTCAGTATTTAACTTTTATAACTTATCATTTCTATTATTATTATTATTTTTATCTTATTTTAGCTATTATTATTATGTTTATTATATTAAGACAAATTATTAACTCTTAAATTAATGAATTAATGCACAATAAAAGCAACATTCATAAACAACCCTATAGTTTCGTAAATGACATAAATGGTCCCTACAAGAACATAACAAGGTTAACTATCAATTAACGAAACACGAAAGGTTACAGTTTCGATTGAGAGGATCAGCTTCTGTAGCTCTTCTGCAGTGTCTCCCTTGTGTGCTAGAAATCTTACCTAAGAGTATCTTGAGTAATCATCTGTAACAACCAAACAATAAGATTTCTTAGCAATGGATTTAACACTAATAGGACCAAATAAGTCGGCATGTAACAATTCAAGGGGTTTTGAAATTGTGTTTTCAAGCTTGAGCTTGTGTGGCTTTTGTGTTGTTTTCCTTAAGCACAAGCCATGCACTTTTCTATCACTAAAAAAATCTTTAAGTGGTTGCCCTCTCACAAGATTGTTCTTACCAACTTATTTATATTTTTAAAATTAACATGTCCTAATCATCTATGCCACAAAAAGGATTCAAAAGATGAAGCTTTTGACTAGAGACATGTCACAGTGGAGGTGGATTCTTTTGATCCCATATCCAGCAGATAAGTATCATTCTTTCTTGGAGCATGCATGATCACTAAATATTCTGGGATAATAAACTCTGGTTTGAGAAACAAGCATTTATTTGACATAAACAGCACTGGAATGTCTTTATCACAGATTTGTGATACACTCAAAAGATTGAATGCCAGCTCTGGGACATAGTTCACTTTCTCCAGACTCAAGGAACCATTTGAGACTTCTCCCTGACCAATCATCTTTCCACCCTTCTTGTCTCCAACAAATGTAACATATCCTCCATTTATTATGTGATAATTTGTAAGTAGGTCCTTCAACCCGATCATATGCCTTGAACATCCGCTATCAATGTGCCAGAAGCTATTGGCAGCTTTTCTGGAATGATCCTTGCATTTGAACAAAAAAAATTATTATGATTTGGAAATTGGGACCCAAGTCGTGACTAACTTAGGTCTCGGAACAGAAGATTTTTTACAGAAAAAATTATTTACAAAATGATTTAATTTACTTTCTAAAGAACTATTATTTACATTTCTCCTAACATACTCAGGACAATGTTTAATTGCATGATCATCCTTTTCACATCTAAAACACTGAGATTTTAAACCTTTCTTCTTACATTTTGAGACAGCAGCTTGATCTATTAATATCTCTTCCTCACATTCAGACATATGTGAATCAGAATTGCTATAAGAGTCATATGATTCTTTTGATTTTTTTAGTATCCTTAATTTTAGCAGGTTCTGATTCATTTACATTAATTTGACTGACATATGAGGAAGTTATTTCCTTCTCTTTAGGTTTAGAAATCCAAATTGATGTAAAAGATGGAATTGGATGAGAGAAGAACTTTTCAAAATAATTTGATGTTGTTTGTCTGTCTGAAGCTTTACTTGAAGAAGAATCATTTCTATTAACACAAGCATTTGAAACATCACGATTTGATTTATAAACATCTGAAGATGAACAAGCTGGACTAGAGCTAGAACTACACATGCCATTGTCTGTAATAGACTTTTGAGAAACAAATCTACTTAAACTATTGTCTATTGAAGACTTTTTGGAATCAGAAATGCTAATACTAGAGCTGCCCAGACCACTACTTGCACCATAATCATACTCTTCGCGAATCTCCTTATGATTTACTCCTTCTAAACCTGCATACAAACTGTTAGTATCTTTCTGAATTAATTCATTAGTTGGATGAGGTGTAGGCATAGGAGAATAACAATAAGTACTCGGAGGAGGATAAACATGAGTGGTTTCTTCGCTTCCCAAACCAGCCTTAATTCTAGCCCCCCGTTGTTTCTTGCAAAGATCCTCATGTTTCATCCCAGAGATTGTCCACTAAGGCTCTGATACCATATTGTTGGTAAAACCCATCAAAAACTCAACAAATCAAAAACCCATCAAAAACTCAAAATGATCTATAAAACACAAAAATCAGTGTTTTTGATAAGATTCAAAATGAATGGAATAGTGTTTTTGCTAAAAACCCATCAAAAACTCAACAAATCAAGAGCACTAAGGCTCTGATACCATATTGTTGGTCCATTTGATCGATAATCAGTGCAAATGATCTATAAAACACAAAAATCCCACTGAATAAACATAAAAGTATGAATGACACGAGCAAGTTTCAAATATTTTTAATAATCTCCAAACTCACACAATAAACATGAATCAAAGGCTCAAATATGATAATAATAGACTTCCAGCCACATACACAGAATTGCAATATCAGTATTTCACTATTAGGGTTTGCAAAACTTGCTTACAATGAATGAAAAATATATAAGCAGACTGTAGTTTCGCTGACAGTTTCACTGGACAGCGAAACTGTCTTGATCATAACCTAGTTTCACCCGGCAACGAAACACAGTTTCGCCGGGTGAACTAGATCAGCTGACTACGAGCGAAACTCAGTTTCGCTCATAGTTTTGCTGGGCACAAAACTTACAAAATACAACTAAGTAAACTAACATTTAACCTATTACATTAATAAACAAAATAAACACAATAACAATGGTGAGTCCAACTTATATTAGATCATCACGCTCTAAAACGGTTACAAATAAGACCTTGTCAATTACACAAGGGTGTCAATTGAACCACTCAATGATGGAATTTTTTTTTAAAATTGGGTGTTTTAGGGGGTATTTGTTGACAAGATGGGTTATTCTCGGAGGCTCTTCACTTTAGGGGAACCCGCCCATGGCAGGGGTGGGTTCTGTGGCTCGGTCAAACACCTCTCCCGAACACAACATGGGTTGTCACATCCTTTACAGAACCCGCCCCTGCCATGGGCGGGTTCTCAACGCCTGTGGTCAAATATGTGGTGGAAAAAAAAAGAGGAGAAGAACCCGCCCTTGCCAAGGGCGAGTTCTTCTAGTGATGTGACATGTCCCTCTCTCGGTCTCCTCACACAACACTCACATGCACACACAACACTCACATGCGCACACACACTCACATGCAACACTGCACACACTGCGTACACACACAAAGAACCCGCCCATGGCAGGGGCGGGTTCTGTAAAGGATGTGACAACCCCGACAGTCCTTTCGGAGACCTTTGACCGAACACCAGAACCCGCCTCTGCCATTGGCGGGTTCCCCTAAAGTGTAAACCGAACGAGTTTAACCCCTCTTGTCAATAATCACCCACTACAATACCCAATTTTAAAAAAAATTCCTCAATGATGATGAATAGCTTACCTTCAAAGTTGATTGATGAATATGAAGAGGCAATGAACCAGCTTAATGATCTATGTTTAAATTTGTATGATGTATGTTGTTTTAAAAATAATGTCGTATAAGATATTTACGTTTAGAAAATGATGAAGCTTGAAAAAAAGAGCCAATAATCGTTAAAGAAAGTCAGATTTACGGTCTTACCCATTTGTTTCCTTTAATCAATCATCAACAATCCTTATACTTTTTTGGTAAATACCCCCATTTATATTTGATCTCCCCCTATGTGTGTGTGTCACGATCCTTCGTTTAATATTTCTAGTTTAATCACTACTAATACCAACGCATATAATCAATGAAGACTGAACAAATTTAGATCTGTACTCCTCTCTATTTCCTGAAAGGGGATATTAGATATATGCTCCATATTTTGATAGGACAATGATATGAATACCATTTACAAATAATATAAAATTATGCATATATTCATAAAAAGAATCCAAATTACATTCAAACCAACCATACAATCAAGGAAGATTAAAAATAAGCCTTAAGAATCAAAGACGAATTAGTAGGAGAAAATTATGAAGTCCTACGGTCTATGATATGTTCTTATTATATGTTCTGATTGCGACTGACTTTTTAATAGCCAGTGGCCGTCGCCCTGCTCTTATTCTGGCTACACCTTAGGGTTTATGGTATTGAGTTCAGTGCTTTTGTTAATGGTATCGACTTTAATAATAAAGTTTTACTTTTTGCTCTGAGTTTGTCAGTGTGTGAAAAGAAGTAAAGGTGACAACACACATTCATATTGTATTTATAATATATTAATATTATTTCAATAAATAACATTTTAATCAGTTTATATATCTGCAAGTATTAGTGCCCTATGCATAACTTGATTAAAGTTGTTTCTTTGAATCTATTAAAATCAAACAAATAGAAGTCTTATGAAATATATTATTTATTTTATTATTTTTATTGTTATCTAATAACTATTATTATATACGTTTGATTTTCATAAACAACTTATCACAACATTATTTTGTATTTTTAAATGGTGTTTATAGTCGTTGACAATGAATTACTCGGTTTTGTATTACTACTTCTAAGCCATATACTTGGGTATTTTGTTGTTTAAACATTTAAATGTAACGCCATTGGAACGCGCGGGGTAAAAAAAAACTAGGTAAGCTTATAAAGTAAAACACTTAAACTTGTATATAAACGTTTATCAAATTGATCGTACAAAATCACTGTGTCACTGTACTGTTGGAGTAAAATATTGAAGTTGTTTATAAAAGACTTTAACTCAAAATAAAATACAGAATCTTCTTCTTACTCTCTTGCTTCTTCTCCGTTCTTTCTAACCAGCAACCAGCCTACGGTCGTTGTTGGCTGGAAAAACATCCAACGATGTTATCTTTGTCCAATTCTTCACTTTAACTGCTCATGATAATTCAGAGGTCAAAATACTAAGAAGCTACTAAGTTAAAGACCTCTCTTAGTGTATCATTTTGGTCTAGCGGAGGGTCAAGGGACCCCCGGATAGGGGTGTTCAAAATCGGATATCCGAATTTCGGATACCCGAAAATTTCAAATAGTGGATTTCACAATTCAAATCTGTATCCGAAATTTCAGATATCCGAATTCTAAAAGATGTGTTTTTTAATAATTCGTATAAATAAATAGTTTTTTTTTATTAAAAAGGTCTTGGCATATCTGAAGTTTTATATAAATATCCAAAGTATCCAAAAATAACCGAAATTTCTAATTAATATTTATTATTTTAATAATTTTTATAAATATATTTCGGATAATTCGAATATCTGAAATCCTCTAAAGCACTATCTGAATCCGAATCCGAAATTTCGGATTCGAATTTTCGGATCCTGTTTCGGGTACGGATACTTTAACAACCCTACCCCAGACCCTCTTTTGGTTTCGCCTGCATCTAAGGGTGATCACTCCCACTAGTGAGACAAAAGTTAGAAAGGGTAGTCACTAGTCGCTACCATTATTAGTGAGAACGTTTGTAAATTAAAAGGAGTGATCATTGAGTGAGACTTATCGTAAAAGTGATCAATACCTTGATTACTCAAACGTTTATAGTGAAAATAAACTCGTGATAAAGTGTATAAGGGGGGCTAATTAACACATGCTCAAACCACCATAAATCTTGTGTTTTGACTTAAATTTCTTTATCTTAAACTTGTTTAAATTGCTTTTAACACACAAGTCTATAATAAATAATCTATAAACCAACTTTCCTGATAATTATCCACCTCAACTCCTGGAACGAGAAAGAACAACTCAGTAGCCCATAACTATTATAAGGATAATATTCTAAACCATCCTGCATGCATACTGACATGAAACCTTGCAGCTCAATCCAATTTGCATTGCACATAATGGAGGGGAGAACAAGATGCAACCAAAACACAAGATGTTTCATCATTAGATTTAACACAAGGGTCATAGATCACAAAGATGTTCACCACAAGATTCAACACAGACAAACTGAAAACAAAGATGCCAAACAGATTCGAGTTCAAATAGTACAGTGGTAGATGTAGATCCAGAAAACATATCATAACAAGGCCGACTCGGAACGACTTCATGTGCATACTCACTTAAGCAGTGTCTTCACAATAGACTTGACATTCAGCTTCTTCAGATCTGTGTAAGACTGTCCACACCCGATAAACATCACAGGTGCTCCTGATATGTAAACCATCGAAAGTGCAGCCCCAACCTACACAAACACGAAAGTTAACCAATCAAATTTTTACAGACAAAAGAAGGAAGAATAAGATAAAATATGAGTTTTACCTTATCATCTATGGTGTCAAACTTGGTTAGCAAGATCCCGTCAATCAACCTAGGGCTTGATGAGGGTGAGAGGTCGGCTAATTTCTGTAAGAACAGGGATGAAAATGTTGTTAAATCACGTGAATAAAACTTTATCTAACCTATGAATTATATTTATGATGTATTAAGAGTGATAGAAGCCACGGGACCTGATTGAACTTTGAGAGTTGATCCACTGCATCATTACCGACCAATGCTTCACCAACAAAAAGCACCAGATCTGGACTGTTGACATATATAAGCTTGGACAGTGCACGCATCAACGGTTCATTGTCCTGTGAGTGCCATAAAGTTAGGTAACAATCGACTCCATAACATAAAAATTAAGTAGAATATATTTTATATAAACAATCTAAGATAGAATATGTACAATACCTGCATTCGACCTGCTGTGTCAACAAGAACAACATCTGATCCAATACGGGTGGCTTCCTGAATAGCTTCCTTAGCAACAATTGCAGGATCTTTCTCATAGCCCTTTTCAAATATAGGGATCTGAAAGAATAGTATATGTTAGAATAAAAAACCATAAGGCATGAATATATCATGATAAAGACGTGAACTGTCATATACCTGAAGCCTACGAGCGTGCGTACGAAGCTGCTCAACTGCTCCTGAACGGAATGTGTCACATGCAGCCATCATGACCTTGATATCATGCTGTTGGAGCCAGTAAGCCACCTACACCGTTGGATTCAGATTTAGATTCTTTTATAAACACATAAATTTATGCCAAATGGCGAAAACTGATTGGTTGATGCTTACCTTGGCAAGATTAGTCGATTTTCCAACTCCGTTAACTCCCACAAAAACCACAACATATGGTTTATGCTGTTCCTTAGCAGAATGAACGTCCCTCAGGATGTCAATAGAGCGCCTTGGGGTTAATATACGAACAAGAGCATCTTCCATTGCAGCCTGCAGTAGTTAGTTCAATTAAGTACAGATTACTTTAAATTAACTACCACGAATTAACCAATATGACAAACAGTCAAACAGGATCTAAATAGAAGTAATACAAACATGGATCAAATCCACTCACTTGCACTGTTGATGATATCCTAGTAAATGAAGCAAGCCTTTTGCCCTCGAGGCTGACTGCTACAGACTCGCAAAGCTTCTCAGCAATTTCTTCAGCCTGTGGCACACAACAAAACCCACAACTTGAAACTGTCAACGTCTTCACACTTTACCCAAGAAAACCAAAAAAAAAAAAAAGAAAACAAAAGAGATTTCAATATTAATAATCTAAAGACAACATACCACATTCTTAGTCATAAGTCTGTCTTTTAGAGCCTTCAAAGCTGGTTCTAGATCTGCCTTCTCCAAATTCGCCTTCCCGGCAATGCTGAAAGAGAAAAAAAATTGGCTAAATTATTGATCGATGACAAGTTGATGCCTGAATTTATGTATGATTATGTGTAAAAAGGGTTGAAGTGGATGACTTAATCAATCCATTGTCGAAAGTAGTTACAATCAAACACCAGATTCAAATTTGTTTGAATGCTTACAACTAATAGTTGAGAAGCAAGTTTACCTTTGGAACATGGATGTAAACCACCCTTTCTTCTTTGATTCTACCTTCTTATCGGTCTCTTCTTCATCTTCATCTTCATCTTCAGTTTCACTGTCACTGCTGACAATCTCATCTTTGTCCATCAAACTCTCCCCTTCAACAACTTGTGCAACTGGCATGTCAGCATCACCATTCTCACTCACCGGATCCGTGAAATCCAATTTGGTTTCACGGGGTGAGTCATCCCAAACTCTGTTCTTTTTTGCAGGTTTCTTCTTTGGTTCCTCTTTGGAAACCTTGTTAACAACAACATTAGCTTTCTTCCCACCTTTAGACCGAAGCTTTTGTAGCTTATTTACATCAAAAGCCCCAGTTTTAGTGTTGTTATTACCGTTTTCTTTCAAGTTAACCCTATCCTTGTTAACTATATCCCCATTTGAATGTCCATTTTCTAAAACACCCATCTTTACATCACCATCGTCTGCGCTATCTTTACCTGATTCACCCCCACCACTCTTTTTTTTGTTACCACCTTCAAACCCTGATTTTTGCATTTGTTGTCCTTGCTTTTTCCCTAAACTACTAACCGGTTTAGCCATCACTTGCTTCGACTTCTTCATCTCCTCAGCCCGAGCCTCTGCCTCTTTCCTCAGCTGCCTAAACGTTTCATCAAAATCATCATACACCATCCGTTTAGGATCATAAATCACCGAAAACTCTCGCTTCACCATAGCCAGCAGATCATCCACATACAAAAGATGGAGAATCTTTTGATAAACAGCAACGAATACAAGACCGAGTTCGTTGTGGAACGTCCATTTGAGCGTATATGATGCACCGGGTACATCATAATTGTAAGATGCAGCACCCGATCGTTCCTCCAAAAGGCAAGATCTGATCAAGGTGTCAATTGGTGATCCCCTAAGAGCATTCCCTAGCTCTTTGCAAGTCCAGAGGATTAAACCCCCTCTAGTGAAGATCAGTAACTGTTCTAACATTCTTATCCCCAACTTATACCCTGTACATCACAACAAAATAAAACATCCCAATTACATTAATCAAAACCCGTAATTGCAAATTGGTTAAGATCTAATCAAATTGATCCTACCAAGATCGATTAGCTGATTCTAATCCTTAAATTGCAGTTAAACACTTTGAAAATTGAACATCCAAGCACCAAAAAAACTAACAATCAGATTCAAACAAAACCAATTTCATCTACAACATGATTGAAACCCTAGAATAGATCCAAAACCCTAGAAATCCAATTTGAAAGTAAAACAACCACCTAACAGATGGATCGAGTTTCAAAAACCCAATTTTGCTCTAAACTAACAAAGTGGAAATAAGATCACAAGACGAAGAAGCGATCGCCGATAATTGCAACCCGATTCAAAATTGTGAACTGAAGGCCATATAATAATAATAATAAAAATAATAATTTCAAGATTCAAGATTTAGCAATCGAAAGTTGAAGATTTGAGATGGAGGAACGAAACGTACCTGCAAATTGATTAATTTAAATTGGGAAATCAAAGAAGAAACCAAGATGAAAATCGAAAGGGAAGAAAGGAAAAAATAAAGAAAATGTTGAAGAAGAAAAAGTGGGGGTGTTTGGTATATATAGTGGATCACTGTCTTTCGGGGAAAGTCGGTTGTTGCCACACTTCTTTGGTCAATTTGCGTCGGCCCAACAAAAAACATATGTGGGATACAAATTTTCAAGATAGTACTCGTGAGAAAACATTTTTATTATACACATAAAAATAATAATAATAATAATAATAATAATAATAATAATATAATAATAATAATAATAATAATAATAATAATAATAATAATAAATAAAATAATAATAATAATAATAATAATAATAATAATAATAACAATAATAACAATAATAATAAAAGATGAACACGTATCACTCTCTAACGTATTATTATTCATTTTTTTTTTGTCTGTTTCATTAAATGGTAATGCTAATATTAATTATATTAAATGACAATAAAAGTAGAAGAAATATTTTAATTATTAGATCACAATAATATTAAATTTAATGATTTTGTTTCTAAACTAATTACGATTTGTTGATTATTTTGTAAATCTTATTTAGCTCGTGTAATATACGAGTTTAAAACTTAATAAGTTTATAAATCATATATTGACTAAACACACATTTATTAATCATACATCTGATGTGGGATAAGTCCAGTACTTTACAATTGTTTCAGTCCATAACATTCGACTTTTTAAGGGTCAACGTCTCGTTGGTCATGACCATTTTAGTCATGAATAGTTCCATCCAGGCCACCAATATTACTTTAAGTTGACTCTGATACGGTACAAATCAAACATAAAAACTCATCTCAAAAGACTAAAAACTCATTTAGTTTATAGTCCCACAAGTATTATCCGTACAACTAATGTATGACAAATCTTATATCTTATGTTTTTAATAATCCAAAAAGGCTAGAAACCACAGAGGAGACTCCCCTCAATCATGAGCCAAAGTTACGATTCAGTCTTACGTCTTTAATTATTGTTATTATTTTTTGAAAGACAGATTTTTTTGTTAAAACATAGCCTCGACTAGCAAGAAACTATTTGATATTTTAGAAACTTGTATCATTTAAATCGGACGGCCATCTTGCAAACTTGTTAAGTTTTTCTAAACGACCATTTTACTATTTGATGATTGGTTAATTACCTTTATACACCTTGCATTTTTTTTCCAATTTTCTATTACTTAATTGCTTTAATTATAACTCTTCATCTCAAAAAGAATAAACAAAATCAAAGACTACATATGTGGCGTGTCTTCCTTTATCCGCATATCCCACGACCTCCATCGTCACCGACTAACCATTGACCTTCGTCATCAAGCAGCCATCATTACCCAATTGTCATAGCATGAGCCATCAACAATGTCGACTCACCTCATCTCATAAAATCTCATTGGATTTGTTATGACTTATGAACATTGTTTCCTCCTAGCATACCCCTACTTGATGTGTGCTCATCAAGTCACCACGTCATTTCTTATAAACGTCTTATTCAGAATCACTATTAATGTTATTTTACATAACATATAGTTCTCTTTGTAATTAGGGTTGTTCAAGAGTCTGGTCGAACTGAACGGACCTTTGCTCATGCTTGGCTTGTTTTCAAACCGAACCGAGCAAATAGGCTCGTTTACAACCAAGCGGAAAATCGAACCAACATTTATCGGGCGTTAATCGAACAAGTGTTTTCGAACGAGCGTCTAGCAAGCACAAACGAGCTGCAAACAATTTGTACAACCCAACTATCTAGTGTGTCATCCGATTTATATTGCAATGACAGAGGTGACAATGTTATGTCCTAAGTTTTAACTTAAAAAGCAACCATGTTTTATAACATAACAATTTCAAGAATGACAATACGTTGTTGTTAACAATGAGTACAGTTATTACATCGCAATATTATTGCGTTAATTAGCTTAAGTTTTTGTTAAATTTAGTGATTTAGGAGGTTATATACATTTGCAAGTGCATCCCGGATTGCTTATTTCCTGCTTCATGAGTACAGGTTTTTGTTTGATAGTGAAAACTCATTTGACCCGTGAGAGATACTAACCTCAGTTAATCCGTTTGTATAAAATGGATTGAATTGAGTGGAGCGGTTTCAAGACAAGCTCAATGACAAAGTTGTGTTGCGTATAGGCAAAAGTATATTAGGCACATGTTATTTATGGCAAGATTTACATATTTGTGTCCCATTTTAGACTATATGCATTCATCATGTTTTTATACAACATTTTGCCGTGGTTTATAGATCATTATGGAAGGTAAGTTTAAAGGTAGTATTTTCTTCATTGATGACCAATATTCTCATTCTAAAGGTTTAGGAATTGAATGGTGTAATGTGAGAATCGTGTTTTACTCCCTTATTTTCTTATATTTGTAAGTGATATTTGTAAAACACATTTGTTATTGTTATTAATGTGCAGGTTCTAGGGACTTGGTGGTGTACCTTGACATTCCTCTAAATATGGGTTTTTCATTTTGATAGATAAAGTGAGCTTTTTTGCATGGACTTTGCTTGCTTTCAATTGTAGAAATTTTAGTGTTTGTTTGAAAACATAAACCTGTAGTTTATACGAACGTTTTTATAAAAATGAGTTGAACATTAAAATACAGATATATAATTATAGCAGTCTAAGATTCGATAATGTGTACCTTTCACGGTTAGGTTTTTGATAATTACAACACTTTTAATGTAGACTAAGGACCCAGTCGAGTATTTTGCTGTATTGGAATGTATGTATAACTTAGCAAACTATCTGAAAACACAACAAAAAGCCCCACCGCGAAACGCTAGGTACAATTACTAGTTAATATTAAGCATCAATTTTGGTTTGTGAGGGGAGGTATTGTAGCTAACACCTCCTAGCAAGCACATGGTACAACTACTTAGAGCCTGCTTTCTTCCTCTTTGTCTAGTAACGTAAGCAGCTCACTTCACGATCAGCCATCTCGCGCCACTGCAACCACGTAACGCCAGGAGTTGTTCGGTGCCTCAATAAGCGAAGGGCGACGGTGAACTGCGGTGGCGGAAAGCAGTGGTGGTGGGAAACGGCGGTGACGGTGACCGGTGGCTATTTACGGTTGTGGTGGTGAGCGGCAGTGGGTGTGTGTGGTTAGGGTTCATGGTGGGCGGTTGTGGTGCTGTTGCCGGTGACGTGGTGCTGGTGGGTGCGATGATGGTGGTGGTGGCGGGCTGTAGATCTAAGACTATCCCCATCGCGACGCACGTGGCCGGCCCACCACTAAAAAATTATTTCTATGGAAGGGCGGCGATGGAGGTGGGGGATCCGTGGGAAATGGCGGATGAATAAGAGGTGGTGGTGGGCCCACCACTAAAAAATTATTTCTAAAATATAAATATAGTGGTGGGCCCCACTATTATAAAATGATTTTAAATTAAATATTTTTAATTAAAATGTTTTAAAATCTTTTAATTAAAATAATAATTTAAGTATAATATTTAATTAAAATATATTAATTAAATAAAAATATTTTTTATTTTTTATTTTTAAAATCTTTTTTGTTTTATTTATAACGGTTTCGTTTTTTGTTTTTTTCATAACGGCTAGTTTTTTTGTTTTATTTACGGTTACTTTTTTGTTTTTTTCATAACGGCTAGTTTTTTTGTTCTATTAATAATGGTTACTTTTTTGTTTTATTCATAACGGCTAGTTTACCTATTATAAATATGTTTTATTCACTTGACAGTTTTTCTCAAATCACACTTCAACTTCTTTTTAATATTCTAACTCTCTTCTAAACACAAATCAAAATTCAATTCTCAATGGATCCAAGAGCTCCATTCTCTTTCACACAAATGTTAAATGATGAAACCAATGAAGAATACCCCATCAACAACTCGCGTTCTCCCAATATCAACACCCTGGGTTCTCCTAATTCCCACAACCCGGGGATTCCCATATCTTCAACAATCTGGGGGATTCCCACAAGTTTAACAACCTGGAGGATTCCCATATTTTCAACAACCTGGCTTCTCACAATTTCCACAACCCGGGGGATTCCCATATCTTCAACAATCTCAGTCTTCGTTGGAAGACTAACAACAATATCAAGCATGGCTTAAACATAAAGAGCTTCAAAAAGTGCAGCAATCGCAATCACATAATAAACAACTAATTGATGAAGCACCATCGTCACCCAAAAAACACCAACAAAGAAGAAAGGGAAAGGAAAAGAAAAATCTAAGAAGTCTATTCGTATCAAGTGGGCAGCTGATGACGAAGTGTTGTTAGCTAAGGCTTATGTAGCCATTTCTGAAGACCTAATAATTGCCAACAGTCAAAACCAACATGCATATTGGGGGAGGATAGAACAACATTACAATGTCAGGAACCCTCAAATTACAAGAAATGCTTACAACCTTAGAAGTCATTGGCATATGATCAAAGGAAAGGTTGCTCACTTTAATGCGTCTTATATTCGTATTAAGTCACAATACAAAAGTGGTTGGTCAGAAGACCAATATATAACCCAAGCAAAATATGATTACACGAACACTAATAATGCTGCCTTCACATATGAACATATGTGGAGGATAGTTAAAGACATTCCAAAGTATTATGGGCCTACCAAAGTATATGGTCATCAAGGTTCCAAAAGAACAAATACAAGCAGCACAGGGGAGTATACCACTTCTGCTTCGGATGCCAACTTTGGCAATACTCCTGAATCAACTCAAGAGTGGGGGTATCACTTGATGATGATAATGATGATGATGTTGTTCTTGCAATGCAACAGGAAGATCAAGAGGAAGAACCTCTAGAAGAAGAGTCTTGAGAGGAACCTCCAACACATCCAATGGGGAGGGACAAGGCCAAGAATCTGGCCAAAATAAAGGGTAAAGGCATAACTTCTTCTTCACTTGCTTCTTTGAAGACTTGGCTGGGACGACAAAGGCAAAGAAGAAAGCTATCCAACATTTCGACAAAAATATGATAAATTCTTTGAGTTGGAAGAGAAGAAGATCCTTTCTATCGACACAAGTCATATGGATCCATTCTAGCGTGCCGAACATGAGGAATTGTGTAACGAGATAAGAGAGAAATATGGATGCCTCGTCGCAACTAATTTTTTTAGTTTAATTTGTTGTTTCAGTTTATGTTGTGGTTTTAGTTTAATGCTGTTTTAGTTTAATTATCTACTTTTATGTAATTTTAGTTAATTAATGAATTTTTTTTTCTAACGACTAGTTTTTTTGTCTTTGCTCTAATGGCTAGTTTTTTTTTGTCTTTGCTCTAACGGTTAGTTTTTTTTATCTTTTTTTTAACGGCTAGTTTTGTTATTTGTATAAATACCACAACATACACCACAATCACTACAATACTTCACACTTTTCCACACGAATTCTGAAAATGAGCATCGATGATGATAGAATACCCATGAGTATTCATCAAATGCTCACACAAGAATTTCAAAATCTTATTTCCAATGATATCGAAGACCTTGCTAATCGGTTGTTATAGCTTGACCAAGAAGAAGAGGGAAGTTCTTCCCGACAACGTAACAAGCACAAAGAGATAGATAGAGGTCGTTAGGACGGAGACGCACGATTGTGGAATGATTACTTTGCTCCAGAGCCGATGTACAATGAGAGTTTCTTCAGACGGCGGTTCAGGATGCGCATTGGTCTTTTTAATCGCATCGTCACAGATTTATCTAGACCAGGTAAATCTGAACACTGAAAATATTTTATGCAAAGATATGATGTTGTAGGTAGAAAGGGTCTATCACCAAGAAAAAAATGCACAAGTTTCATTCGTCAATTGGCATATGGCACAACAGCTGACCAATGCGATGAATACTTACGCATTGGTGAAATTACTGCTATCGAATGTCTACAAAAGTTTTGCAGGTCTATCGTGGAAATTTATTCATCTGTGTATTTAAGAAGACCAACCCAATATGACGTTGACCGGTTAGTAGCTGAACATGAAGCCCATCACGGGTTTCCTGGAATGCTTGGAAGCATTGATTGTATGCACTGGAGTTGGAGAAACTGTCTAACTGCATGGAAAGATCAACATACTCGTGGTGATTATGGGCATCCCACCATTATGCTAGAAGCAGTTGCATCACATGCCCTCTGGATTTGGCATGCATTCTTTGAAGTAGCTGGATCAAACAACGATACCAATATGCTTAATCAATCACCAGTTTTCAATCAAATCTTAGAGGGGAATGCACTGCAATGTAATTTTACAGTGAATGAGCATAACTACACCACAGGGTATCATCTTGCAGATGGTATTTATCCAAAATTGGGTTTTTTTTTTCTTTTAATCAAGATATTTATTATTAAATCCACCTATAAATTCAATTGTCATATCAATATTTTAATTAAGTTTTAGAGTAAATTACTATTTGCATTTTTGACATTTGCTTATTTTAATCACTTGCATCCCTGCAGTTTCAAAATTGCCATTCGCCCCCTAACGTTTCATTTCTATTTCCATTTGAGTCCAACATACTAACGTCGTTAGGTTTTTCCGTTAATTTTTATAAAATGACAAAAATACCCTTGTAATTTTAGGGATGCAAATGGTAATTTTCTCTTAA
This sequence comes from Flaveria sonorensis, assembly GCA_025506505.1. Taxonomy (NCBI): domain Eukaryota; kingdom Viridiplantae; phylum Streptophyta; class Magnoliopsida; order Asterales; family Asteraceae; genus Flaveria; species Flaveria sonorensis. The sequence goes on from CM046424.1 coordinate 52,247,078, forward strand.
ATAAAATATCTTCATCCCACCCCACCCTTCTATCTTCTCTCTCTCTATCTCCTCTCTCTTCACTAAATACAGTTAACAATCAAAAATTAAACTCATTCACATAACAAAGTACAAAATCTAAAGAAATGGAAGCTTGGAGGACGAATCAAGAAAACAAAAACATCAGAAGCAGAGTATACTGCAATCTCCACATCCCATCGAAAATCCCCAAACCAATACCTTCATTACCCACTGCATAACTCTCCAAATCCACCTACATACCCATCAAATTAACCCAAATCCCTCACTAATTCAATAAAATCAAACCACAAAATGACATAAACCCACCAAAGATTCCTCAATTTCGGAACGTTGATTAAGGGTTATCACGAGCCCACGTTGAGTGTCTTGAATTGCTTTCAACAGCTCATACTTCCTGTTATCCAACTCGATTTCGTTCATCTGAATTAATGGAGTTGTGAGTGATTGAAGAGATAAAGATTGAAAGAGAAATAAAGATTCCGGTTGTGGTTGACGGTGGTTTTGAGGCGGCTGCCAGAATCTGTACGGTCACTTCACCACCAGATAGTGAAAGTTCATGTCAAGATAGCAACAACGGTGAGAAAAACCCTGTGAAACGTAAGAGAGTTTTGACCAAACCCTCAGGTCAACTCCGGCGAACTTCAGGCAACAAATTCTAGGGGGTCCGATAGCGGAAATGGGGCAAATGGGCCATGGAGATCCGAGACCCGTTTAAGTAAAGGCGGGTCTGGCTCGAAACTTACAATACTGCTGAAGAAGCCTCTAGAGCTTATGAAGTCAAAAAGCTTGAGTTTGAAGCCATTTTGAAGCTTCAAAGAATAGGTCAAACACAGTCAAAATCACCACCGGAAAAGCCCCCTCCTCCGGCGCCGTCTCGCAGCCACCACCGCAGCCCGCCGCCTCCGAGGAATCTGTCGGTCTTGTGTCCCACACCTCGCCATCATCGGTCCTTGAACCAGAACTAGCAGTGTCCTAAACCAGCAACCTGCAAATGACTATTAAACCAACATGTGTTTTGAGGGTTGTGAAGGTGATGATGGCAGTTGTCATGGTGGTGATGAGGGGTAATTTAGTCTTTTTAACAATAATTTTAACTAGAAAACTAACGGTGTCAGTCATCCGGACTAAAATGAAAATAAAATAAAACGACAAAGACTCAAATGAAAAAAAATGAAACGTCAGGGGCCAGATCGTAATTTTGAGACTGCAGGGATGCAAGTGGTTAAAATGCGCAAACGTAAGGGATGCAAATGGTAATTTACTCTAAGTTTTATTATAGATTTATATAATTGTTATTAAGGGGCTAATTGTTTTTTTTTTCTGAAAAGCACTTTCTGACCTCTTTTGACTACGCCATGCAGATCACGCGCAGACGTTGAGGTCTGCAGAGTGTTTGTTTTTTGGAAGACTTTTCATTAAAAAAGGTCTTCCTAAGGCTGCGTGTAGAAGACATAAACCATTCACTTCTACTCTCTTCTCATTCTCCACCTTCAAAACAAAGACCCAAACCTCCTTCCTCTTCCTTCCCCCTCATCTTTGCAGCCACCGCAGCCACCACCGGCCACCGCAGCACCGCCACCATGGCCCTAGCAGCCACCGCGCCCCTCCAGCCCCTCCTACAACCCGTCGTAGACCTCCTCCAGCCCCCCTGTCACCGACCTCCACCCGCACAGACCACATCAGCCCGTCGTCGCCCCCCTACAGCCCCGTCGCCGCCTCCACCTTCCCGACCGCCGCCCCATCGCCGCCTCTACCTTCATGGCCGACAGCTTCCAAAATCCCAAATCTTGAAGGTAAGGTAAAGTTGTAATGTGATTTGGTTTAAGTTTTTGTTTGATTTGTGGTTTATGTAGTATGGTTTGTGATTTGGTTTAGGGTTTTGTTTGATTTGTGGTTTATGTAGTATGATTTGTGATTTCTCGCAAATGAATCCGGTTGATTGTACTTATACGCCTTGACAACGCCGCGGCGGGTATATAACTAGTGCTAGATTATTGAGACAAATAAAATTGTGATAAAATTTAGAGTATTCGTATGTTCATATTCAACGGTTAATATTTATTGATGTGTTACGGATACAAGATAATAAGTAGATTATTTTAATTAAATATATAAGATAAGTTGCACGTCCAAGATAAAGATAAAAAATAATTAATAATGTTGATGAGCTCTCTATAATAAGAATGTTATTAACATAATCCAATATATAACACATAACTAAACCTCGATAATCAAAAACATTATATGTATTTAATATACATTATGTGAATTTGTATGTACCAAAGCTACAGAGAGCTTTGAAAACCAAACTTGGAGCTTGCTTGAGGCCTTCAAACGCCTTAGTAGAAGGCAAACATGATAAGTTTTAGTGGAGTTGGCAAAGCCAGTAGGACGTACCATGTGCACGGTTTCAAAAGGATAACCATGAATAAAGGCATTATTAACATCGATTTATCTTATATCAATGTCTCATGAGAATACAATAAAACGAACCAGTTGAATAGTGGCGCATTTGACGAAAGGGATTGTAGTTTTTGTGTAATTAACACCCTTCGTCAAATGAAAGTCTTTGACAACAAGACAAACCTAGTATTTGCTAATTAAATCATCTAGATTTCACTAATCTTGTAAATCATTAATAACCAACAATATTAACTTCGGGAGGCATAGGTAGAGGAGTGTGGCGTTACACCATATCGACCGCTTATTTGCTTCGAAAAAGGTTGAGGCTTAGAGATCGGAGAGGCAGAGGTCACCTGAAAAGAATGTGACAAAAAGAATGTGACTGAGAAGAGTTTTAGAAAAACATATATCATAAAAACGATAAATTTTTTAAAATACATATAGTGTTTATATAAAAAAAACAAAAATTTTTATCAAGATTAGGTTGGGGCAAAATTGATAAAGTTCCCCCTTTCAAGTTCCATATTTTTTCTTAAACAGCCGTAACTTTTACATACAACATAATTTTTTGAAAAAACTATATCATGAAAAAAGATAACTTTTTTAAAATGCATATAGTGTTGATATAAAAAAAACACTTTTTTCTACTTTTTAGGTCATTGTGTAATTTCACCAAGTTATTGTGCAATCTTTTGAACTGATGAGGTTTATACAATTATTTGATAAGTATTACACAATGAACTAAATATTAGCACGCATATATCTAATAGATTTTATAGATTTATTATTATTCATTGTAATCTTTTCCTAGAATATAGGATATATTATTTGTATCTCTTCCTTATATAAAGGGATTCATCTATAACCTCTAATAAAGCAAAGTTTTTTTGCCACTTTCATTCTCTTATCTTATTTTTTTGTCACTTGTCATTCTTCTAGACATGCACATATCAAATTTCCCCCCCAAAAAAGTATTATAGTAATTTAAATATCAAACAAATTTCTATCTCTTATTAAAAATGAATTATATTAATTACTATATTTCTCTCTCTTATTAAAATCAAACTTTCTTTAAAAATAGATTTTATTAAGGAAATTAAAATAACATCTTTTAATTAAAATCTAAATAATAAAAAACTAAAATTTTATATAATATCAAATTTTCTAACACACTAAACCTTTTTAAACAAAGTATTTTAAATCATTTTGTTTTTAAAAAAAGTTATAAACATGTGAATTTTTTTAAAAAACTGTCTTATTGAAAATCAAGAATCATTACAAACCAGCATTTTTAAAAAACAAGACTTTTATAAAAAAATATTTTAAAAAAAACTTAAAACAAATGTTTAAATATGAAACTTTTTAGATAAGAGAGTTAAAATTAGTATAATTATTTTATTTTTGAACTATTAAGTATATATAATATAATTATATTTTATATTAAAATATTATACTGTAACTATTCGTGTTTATTACTAAGTATAATCCATTTAATTAATGGTTTTTAACCTATCCATCTATCTACAAAAAATAACCTAAAGTAAGCGTGAAACAATTGTAAGACTCATTATTCTTATTTTCTCATTCCTCTATGTTGTTAATAATAATACTGAATACTAATAATATTACTCGTACCATATTCAAATTAAAAATGTATAATTTAATAAATTAAAAACCTGTTTTTTATTAAAAACAAACTTTTTAAAAACAGAAATTTTATAAAATACAGAATACAGCAAACTTTTTTTTATCATTTTTCTTAAAACAAAATATTTAAAAATCATAATTTTTTTAAAACAAAAGTTTAAAAAAAAATACATATTTGTTTATTTACTTAAAATAATTATTTGTACGTAATTATAAACATATTTTATCTTCAATCATGATCTTATAATGCATAATTTTTTAGCACTAATTATTTAATATTTTATTTATTCAATCCGTGTAATACACGGGGGCTAACCTAGTTATTCAATAAGAGATAATTAAAAATTATGATACCATAAACATTTTTACTAAAAACGTAAAAGTTTACATTTTTCAGCATTGCGTTATTCAAAAATAATCATTTTAGAAAAACAAAATGTATAACACAATAATCAACACTAGACACAACGATCAGTATAATACAATGACCAACACTAGACTCGATTTTCAGCATTAGACACAATGAGCTGCATGATGATGATTACACGATGATGTTAGATCTGTATGTATTACATAATGAACAATAAAAACACAATGATCAATATTAGACACAATAATCTTACCAATATTATACAATAACCTGATATGACATAATGATCTGACAAATCGTATACAATGAGCTGAAATAACGTGAAAAAGTTAATTCTCTCATATATAACATTATACACTTTTTATAAATTAAAAAATATTTGTTTTTGTGATATAATTTTTTTAAATAGCATTGTATGTAAAAGTTATAAGTATTTAAAGAAATAGTGGAACTTGAAAAATATGACTAAGACTAAAATACCATCAGCCTATTATTTAAATTTTCAATTATTCATCAGTATACCGTTGAATTTTCTTAGCTTTTAAATTTAACATCTGATGGTTACTAATCCCTCTCTATCTTTTTATGTCTATCACTTTTTAGAATAATTTCACCCTTTAAATAGATATGAATAACGTTGCAAAATGAGATGTGAATGACTGTAAAAGAACCGAACCGAACGAAGTCTTGATCATATAATTTATTAAGAATTGAACGTGTTCACGAAAGATTTATGAACACACAGCCAACCCGTCCATGGACACATAGCCAAAAAAATTCACGAACACATAACGGATTAGTTTTCGAACATAAATGAACATATATTATTTAAAAAAAAACTCAACGTTTTTAATCACAAACTTGCATCAGCATATTCAATAAATATAAAGTTAAGCATTTCTCGTAATGATCAACTATATGATTATGAATAAATTATTACCCCAAGAACATTAACAGTTATAAAGTATAAATGTTAGATTGATTTATATATATATATATATATATATATATATATATATATATATATATATATATATATATATATATATATACAAATATATAAAGAATAGATAGATTAATTAAAATTAAAAGTTAATCAATATATAATGGACAAACATAAACGAGTAGGTTGGAATGAATGTAAACAAACACCCTGCTGAATTTTGTTCGCCTTCGTTCATTTAACTAAACAAATAAAATTTCTTTTTCATGTATGTTCATGTACTAAGTGAACGATGTTAATGTATGTTTGTTCATGTATTAAGTGAATGATGTAAATGTACAAGATGCTAAACGATTCACGAACTAGTAGCTAAATGTTTAATTCGTTTACAAGGTGCGAAGCCTTGGAGACGTGACATCTATACTAATAAGTCAAATGTCTAGAAACCACATGGTATTTTTTATCCTGTCCATCTATGCTACATTTAGGATTTGAACATATGTTGTTACTAAAATGAAAATTAATCATTTAATAACGCATTAAATGCTAATGATTATTTATATACTTTATAAATTATAAAACATATTTTTTGTTTCTAAAACAATTTTTTTTATTAATTAAAAACATGTGTCTTTTTATTAAAAAAATAATTTAAAAAAAACAAAAATTTATAAAATATGAAGCTTTCTAATACAAAGAACATTTAAAAAGCGACATTGTTTAAAAAAGTATTTATAAAAAAACTTAGAGTGTTTGAATGAATAATTTTTTAAAGCAAAAGTTTTTTAAAGATTTGCAATAATATTATTATTGTTTTATTATCTAAAGTAGTTAATTATACGTGATTTTAATCATATCTCAAAAATATTTTATAATCTATAAATATTATAAATAACTATTAATTTAATTTTTTATTCAACTCGTAATAAGCGAGTTTTTAAACTAGTAATCCTTCTATTCTAATAAAATGGTAACTAATATTGACACATAACACCACCACAATTTTACTCATCAAAAATTTTCCGGTTCTCTCTCCTATTAAATAACTACATTAATTACTTACAATTTTATTTAATTCTTTTTTATATTAAAATAACTTTTAATAAGTTAAGAATGACATATTTTTATTGATGTTAACCTAAGGAAATAAATTTATATAAAAATATTTTTTTCTAAAACATCAAACATTTTAAAAATACAAAATTTTTAAAATTAGTTCTTTAAAAAGTAAAAATTTTATAGACCAAAATATTTAAAATTAGAAATTATAGTAAGAAAATTTTTAAAGATGACATTTTTTAAACGGTTGTTTTAAAACAAAATAGTTAATTTCTTTTTTAAAAAATAAAAAAAATTAAAAACAAAAGTTTAAAAAGTTGATATCATTGTTTATTACTTAAAGTTCGTACTCAAACGTAATTTCATTTGTATTTTATCTTAAAATATTATTTTATAATTAATAAAATTTTATTTTATTTATTCAACCGGTGTAATTCACGTATTTATTAAACCTTTCTTGTAATAGAACAAATAATTATAGTAAATTACGATGTTTAGTTTAATCGCACAAATGCACATTTACCGTTTTCATTCCCATTTCTTTCTCTTTACAATTACAATTACCCAAGTCTCCCACTCTGACTTGTGATTCCAACGCCCAATCTCCGAACGACCACCGGCAACCGCCACCGGATCTCCATCGGAAAACCTCCATTAACGTACGTACTATCATCTCTCTCTCAACACTCCTTTTCTTCTTCTACTTCCTCTCTACATTCTACTACGATTCACATACCTACTGTTCGTTCCATCGCTTTTACCAAAATAGGGTTCCTGCTTAATCCAACCCAAATTTGTTGGAATCTGTGCCTTTCTTTCTTTGATTAATGCGTGCAGTTCAAGAGCCGTTGTTGTTGTAGGTTTATTAATAGTGATCCATGGGATATTAGGCTGATTTATCAATGTAAAGGAATATGATCCTTTTGGAAAGTTGCTATGTTGAATTAAGATATTGTTGTTTTGTGTGCTAGATCTGAAGTAGTGGAATGTGTATTTTAGTAGCTTCCTGTTTCTTCGTTGGGGTGTAGAGGATTGCTTTTGAACTTTGATGTGAATGTGCAATCTACATGTTTCAATAAGTAGCTGGTAGCTGATTGGATTTTGTAGACAGCATAAGAAATCCTGAAAAATCCGTGGTTGCTATTTGCGTTTCTTTTATAATGGCTCTTGAGTATGCAGCACTTGAGCATATTCGAATGTGCACAAGTGTTTGATTATTTTTCAAAAGTCTAAATTATCCTTTATCATGACAAAAGAGATAACTGATCCTTAAATAGAAGTAAATCTCACAGGTGAAAGTAGATACCACCAAGCCTTTTGTAGTAATGTGGTGGTAAGCACTTAATAAAGTATTAACTTTCTTAAGAATAAACAAATAAACACTGCAATTAGTATGGATCAAATTGAAGATCTTGCAACTTCTTGTGATGGAACGAGTAGAATTCACTTTGTCTGCAAGTCTGTTTGTAACCTCAAAATCTTGGGAAAATGTAATGCATCTTTAAGATATTAGTCTTGGTTCTTTCCATTTGGGTTTTGTTTATATGTTTCAGTCAAGCCCCTAATTTGACTAATGTGTTTATCCAGTTGGCTCTTTACTGGTTGTGAAAGGTGGAGTTCAGTCAGGTTGCTGGTCATAATCTGTATAGCAGATAATCTTAAGATGGGACGATTAAAGCTGCAGCCTGGGATTAAAGCAATTGAAGAAGAACCAGAAGAGTATGAAAATGATGTTTCTGATAGGGATAAAGCTGCTTTGGGATGCATGATTAACTCTGAAATCGGTGCTGTATTAGCTGTCATGAGAAGAAATGTAAGATGGGGAGGTCGTTACATGTCAGGTGATGATCAGCTGGAGCACACCCTCATTCAATCTCTCAAGGCATTAAGAAGACAAATATTTTCATTGCAGCACTCATGGCATACTGTCAATCCAGCTGTGTATCTCCAACCGTTTTTGGATGTTATTCGATCTGACGAAACTGGTGCACCGATTACAGGTGTTGCTTTGTCGTCTGTTTATAAGATCTTGACCCTTGATGTACTTGATCTAAACACTGTTAATGTTGAAGACGCCATGCATTTGGTAGTTGATGCTGTTACAAGCTGCAGGTTTGAGGTCACTGATCCAGCATCTGAAGAAGTAGTCCTCATGAAGATTTTACAAGTTTTACTTGCTTGCATGAAAAGCAAAGCTTCGGTTATGTTGAGTAATCAACATGTTTGTACCATTGTGAACACATGTTTCCGTGTAGTTCATCAAGCAGGAAATAAAAGTGAATTGTTGCAGCGTATGGCCCGCCATACCTTGCATGAAATCGTGAGGTGTATTTTTTCACATCTTCCCGATGTCGCAAAACAAGAGGTCAATGGCCTGACCAGTGATAGTTCTTTTGGTGGTAAGCAGTTTGAAAATGGTAATGGTGGTTCTGAATTTGACTCTAATTTTGTCTCAAATGCAACTGGGGGCATGGTCCTTGGTACTGGAAAAGACGCAGTTTCATATGATTTGAATTTAATGACAGAACCTTACGGTGTGCCTTGTATGGTGGAAATATTTCATTTCTTATGTTCATTGTTGAATGCTGTTGAGCACATGGCAATCGGTCCAAGAGCAAACACGGTAGCTTATGATGAAGATGTACCCCTTTTTGCTTTAGGTTTGATCAATTCAGCAATCGAATTGGGTGGCAGCGCCATACGCCGCCACCCGAGAATATTAAGTTTAGTGCAAGACGAGCTGTTCCGTAATCTTATGCAATTTGGCTTATCATCAAGCCCTCTAATTCTTTCAATGATATGCAGCATTGTTTTAAACCTATATCAACATTTGCGTACAGAACTCAAACTACAACTTGAAGCTTTCTTTTCGTGTGTGATTTTGAGACTTGCACAAAGCAAATACGGAGCTTCTTATCAGCAGCAAGAGGTTGCTATGGAGGCACTTGTTGACTTTTGTAGACTGAAATCTTTCATGGTGGAGATGTATGCCAATCTAGATTGTGATATAACATGCAGCAATATATTTGAAGATCTTGCTAGTTTGTTATCCAAAAGTGCATTCCCTGTAAACTGCCCATTATCTGCAATGCATATTCTTGCTTTAGACGGCTTAATAGCTGTAATTCAGGGAATGGCTGAGAGAATAAGCAATGCACCAGTTAGTTCTGAATTACCTCCAGTAAACCTCGAAGAGTATACACCTTTTTGGATGGTTAAATGTGATAATTACAGTGATCCTGATGAATGGGTCCCATTTGTACGCAGGAGAAAATACATAAAAAGAGGCTTATGATTGGAGCTGATCATTTTAACAGAGATCCCAAAAAAGGGCTTGAGTTTCTTCAAGGAACACATCTTTTACCAGTCAAACTCGACCCCCAGAGCGTGGCATGCTTTTTCAGGTACACTGCTGGCTTAGATAAGAATCTTGTCGGGATTTTTTGGGTAATCATGATGAGTTTTGTGTTCTAGTTCTTCATGAATTTGCTGGAACTTTTGATTTCCAAGATATGAATCTGGATACTGCATTACGCCTCTTTCTAGAGACATTTAGGTTACCAGGAGAATCACAAAAGATTCAGAGAGTGTTGGAGGCGTTTTCTGAGAGATATTATGAGCAATCACCTCAGATCCTTGCTAACAAAGATGCTGCTCTTTTGTTGTCTTATTCTTTAATTATGCTAAATACAGATCAGCATAATGTTCAAGTTAAGAAGAAGATGACAGAGGAGGATTTCATAAGAAATAACCGTCACATTAACGGTGGTAATGATCTCCCTCGAGAATTCTTGTCTGAGCTCTATGATTCAATTTGCAAAAACGAAATACGAACAATCCCTGATCAAAGTGCCGTCTTCCCTGAAATGAATCCTAGCCGTTGGATTGATTTAATGCACAAGTCTAAGAAAACTGCACCGTTCATTTTATCAGATTCAAAAAGTCACCTTGACCGTGATATGTTCGCTGTGATGTCGGGCCCAACAATTGCTGCTATATCTGTTGTGTTTGAACATGCTGAGCTGGAAGATGTCTTCCAAACCTGTATCGATGGGTTTTAGCTGTTGCAAAAATTTCAGCCTGCCATCATCTTGAAGATGTTTTGGATGATTTGGTTGTTTCTCTCTGCAAGTTCACCACCCTTTTGAACCCATCTTCTGCTGAAGAACCAGTTTTAGCCTTTGGTGATGATGCAAAGGCGAGGTTGGCTACTATAACCGTTTTCACCATCGCCAATAGGTAACCATGGTTTCCTTGTATTTTCTCTCATTACAAAATAAATAATAGAGATCACAAGATGGGTGGTCATGCAGGTTGTGTAATGGGTCAAAATTGGTTTTTTTGTAGTGGGGTTGAAATAGTCCGTTCTGGGTTTACCCACAAACACTTCCGTTCTTTTCTACAAATATAAATTTTAATTATGACTACAAAAAACAACTTTATCGCAATACATACGTAAATTTGAATGAATTTATTGAGGAGGTTTTATGCAATAAAAGTAAACTTTGGTTGAGTTTTTAATCCATTCTATCCATTTGGCCTATTACCCATTGAGCTAAATTTTTAGATTTGACCTGTTTTTAGATTATACATACCCAAATCGACCTGTTTATAAGTAAATGGGTTGAAATGTCCACCTCAAATAATTTATGTTTTGCTAAGATGTACTTTTTCAATTATAAATAGGTATGGTGATTTTATTCGTGCGGGCTGGAGGAACATTCTTGATTGCATCTTGAAGCTGCACAAGCTTGGTCTTCTTCCCGCTCGAGTTGCTAGCGATGCCGCTGATGATTCAGAGCTTTCTTCTGAACCGGGACACGGAAAGCCATTAACGAATTCCTTATCCAATGCTCACATGCCAGCTGTAAGTACCCCAAGGAGGTCTTCCGGGTTAATGGGCAGGTTCAGTCAACTCTTATCTCTGGAGACAGAGGAACCAAGACTCCAACCCACTGAACAACAACTTGCTGCACATCAACGCACTCTTCAAACAATTCAGAAATGTCATATCGATAGTATTTTCACTGAGAGCAAGTTTCTTCAAGCTGATTCCTTGTTGCACCTTGCGCGGGCACTCATTTGGGCAGCTGGGCGGCCTCAAAAGGGCAATAGTTCTCCTGAAGATGAAGATATTGCAGTTTTCTGCTTAGAATTATTAATTGCAATCACATTAAACAATAGAGACAGGATTGTAATTCTCTGGCAGGGTGTTTATGAGCACATAGCCGGTATCGTCCAGACAACTGTCATGCCATGTGCCCTTGTTGAGAAGGCGGTTTTTGGACTTTTAAGAATTTGTCAGCGGCTTCTTCCTTACAAAGAAAATTTAGCAGATGATCTTTTAAGGTCACTTCAGCTTGTTTTGAAACTTGATGCCAGGGTGGCAGATGCATATTGTGAGCAAATAACCCATGAAGTGAGCCGTTTAGTTAAAGCAAATGCTTCTCATATCCGTTCCCAAATGGGTTGGAAGACAATTACGTCTTTACTTTCTATCACTGCTCGGTATCCGGAAGCTTCGGAGGTTGGATTTGATGCACTTCTCTTTATCATGTCTGATGGGATCAACTTGGTGCCGGCCAATTTTACCACGTGCGTAGATGCAGCAAGACAATTTGCTGAGTCACGTGTTGCACATGCTGACAGGTCCATTCGTGCACTTGATCTTATGTCTGGATCCATCAGCTGTCTAACTCAGTGGGCCCTAGAGGCCCGAGAAGCAATGGGGGAAACTGAGGCTGCAAAAACTTATCAAGATATAGGAGAGATGTGGCTCAGACTAGTGCAAGCATTAAGAAAAGTTTGTCTGGATCAGAGAGAAGATGTAAGGAACCACGCTCTTTCATCGTTACAAATGTGTTTGACCGGTGTTGCCCAGATCAACATCCAGCACGGACTCTGGTTACAATGTTTCGACATGGTCATCTTCACGGTTCTAGACGACTTGCTAGAAATCTCTCAGGGACACACTCAAAAAGACTTCAGAAACATGGAAGGAACACTTGTGTTGGCTCTAAAGCTTCTTTCTAAAGTGTTTCTACAACTGCTTCCCGAGCTTTCACAGGTAACTACTTTCTGCAAACTATGGTTAGGCGTTCTTAGCCGGATGGAAAAGTACTTAAAAGCCAAAGTCAGAGGTAAAAAGAGTGAAAAGCTTCAAGAACTAGTCCCCGAGCTTTTAAAGAACATCTTGATTGTCATGAAAAACAAAGGCGTTTTGGTTCAAAGAAGCGCGCTTGGTGGTGACAGCTTATGGGAACTCACTTGGCTTCATGTGAATAACATTGCCCCATCTCTCCAATCAGAAGTGATCCCAGATCAAGATTCTGAGCAAATTTCTGGTGAAAATCAAGAAACTGGGTGATTGTTGTACAGAAATCTCGGGCGATTCTTGTGTGATTGCAACCAATATTCCATCCATGTGTTTAGTGCCTGACTGACTTGATTGATGCTTAAAATGACTGAAACTGAAACCAGAAGACACAATTCCATTCAAGTAAAGAATGTGTTTTACGACATGACTGCCAAACATTTGTACTGAAACTTAATGAACTTCTTGGTTCGGTTTGGTAGGTAAGTACGAATCACTGTGAGTGTGGATTTTTAATAGTACAGTGGAAGACAATTCCATACCCAACTACTTCCAAGGGTTTTGATTCGTGATTCTTTCATTTCCAAACCCTTAATCAAAACATATACTTAGTTACTAGTATTTTGTTTAATTTTTCCAGTGACCGATAGTTTGCAACAGTTGTAGTTGTCTTGTAGAAGTTTGAAAAACATTATGTAGCTTTTTTTTTGGCTTGTATTATCTACTACATTATTAGCTTCCTCTAACACGAGTGTTTCAACTCACTCTCTTTTTCATGCTTTATGTGGGTTGATGGGTAAATGTGTTTTCAGTTAAAAAAATCTACGAATATATATTAGTTTTGTTGTAAAATCAAGCACTTTTGTGTATGGTATATAACTATGTATCATTCAAATGGTTTTTTAGCTTAGCAGTATTGTGGGTGGGTCTTAGCGAATAAAATGTATAAATTTAAGAGTAGGATTTAATTGGTGTGTAACTATACGTTCTAAAAAATATAACTTTATATCAATGAGGTATGTAAAATTGTTGCGCCTATTGATTTAAGTGAACGAATACAAAGAGGATCATCCTCATTTATTGGAGCCTGAATACAATGGAGTACTAGGGATCACTAATAATATACATGATGATGGCTATGCTACCCCTCCACATGTACTACACCACCTGTCTAATATGTCCCCTTTAACGAAGCAGCATAATACGTAGCTTGAACAGAAGAGAGTCAGAAATGAAAGGATCAAAACCCCCTTTGGTCAGAAATAAGCCACTTCGGAAACAATTGAGACATCTGATAGTAACAGTTCATGTTAAAATTGTATCTCGAATATGAACAAAGTGTAGATCAATCTTAAGACGTTACGTGCATTTGTGAAACACCGGATTGACTGTTAAATATGTGCACCAAGATTGTTACACCATAGAGTATGTGGACACATGATAAGAATATGAAGCTCATACATGACAGACATAATATAGCGAATTTTTACTGTAGTATATGTTAAAACGTGATACTAGTACGTTTGTATTGGAACAGGCAATAATGTGCTGTTTCTTAGAACTCAAACTAATAAGTTTGGGTCATGATGATCACCTGAACACCCTTCCCAGTCCGACATAACGTTACTTAGAACTAGTAGATCGTCGAATGGTCAAGCCATGGGAGATGGCTTACCTCAAATATGTTTGACGACAACCAAATGTCATTAAATAGGTTTCTCTAAGAACCGAGAAACCAAACTAACCGAGAAAGTGGGTCCTCCAAAAGTATGTTAGAATACTGAGAAAGTTAGGGGTGTGCAAAAAACCGAAAACTGATCCGCATTCGTAACTAAAAAAAACCGAACCGAATTATGAATTCGGTTTTTTGTTCAGTTTGTAAGCAAAACCAAAGTGTGAATTCGGTTTTCAAATTGGTGTTCAGTTATACATAATTTTTGAATCCAGTTAGTTCGATTTATTCGGTTTAACAAAATTCAATATGTTATAATATATAATTTTTCGTAATTGTATATTTAGCCCAACTACCCCACATACTTTCAAAAGTGGTTTTATTTGAGCCCAACAACTAAACTTTTATATGTGATCCCAACTAGATGTGCACGTTTCGGGTATTGGGCCGTACCAGGGCCCGGGTACAAACCGGGTTGGGCCAACCGGGTTTTTTTGTACCCGGGTACGAACCCGGGTCGGGCACATTCACCCAAACCCTATCCGATATACCCGGTTAGGGTAGGGTCGGGTCCGGGTCGGATCCATAACCGGGTACAATCCGGTTTTTTTATTATTTTTTTAATGTAAATCATTATTATTGTTATTGTTATTATTAATCGTCATGTATTTCTATAACAATATTAAAACAATTAAAAATACATAATGAATCAATAAAAAATAACATAAAGATTTTATTTAAGTTATCGTCTAATTTTATTTTTACGAGATGGTTGATCAAATGCTAATTCTTCATCGGATATGCCAGAAGATACTCCTTCTTCTACCTCTTCATCGTGTACTTTAGCTTCGAGTGTAATTTCGTCTTCGAGGCTTGTTTGGTCTTGTATTCGATCCATTGCGTCTAAGTGATCCTTTAAACAAATGCACATCTCCACTGCTTCCGGAGTTAGTCTTGTTCTCCGTAATGATATTACCCTACCACTAAGAGAAAAAACAGATTCTGAAGCTACCATAGAAGCTTGGACGCTTAGTAAATCACGGGCCATAGCAAAAAGAATCAGAAATTGAGATTCTTTTTCTTTCCACCAAGCCAAAATATCGAATGCAAGATAATCTTCGGTAGTCATAGTGGAAATAAAATCCGTTTCACTATATCTACCGAGCTCACTTGTTGGGGTGTTACCCCTTTGTCATTTAGCCATCACATCCCGAACAACATTCAACATAGTCAAAACCGGGTCTTTAATCGAGCTACTAGCACTTGAGGTTGATTCGCTTGACATGGTTATGTTTACGTTAGGCCCATATCTATTTAAATAAAATTATAAATTGTTTTCAAACTTTCATTAAAATTTACTTTGTCTCGTTTGAAAAATTAGGGTTTTCGTCATGTATATCCAAATTGTCATTTATCTCGTCTATCAAACATTCAACCCCAGCAATATTTAGAAACGGATTTAAAGCGGCGGCACAAGTAAAAACGGATGGTAACTTCTTAAAATATTTTTTAACTTTTCTTTCATTGGTTCTATCATTTGACTAAACATATGATTTTTATTTTGAAAATTTTTAAAATTCAAAGCCATAAAATTTAATTCTTGAAGCACCGAATAACTAGTGGGATAATAAACTCCCGATAGTTTTGTTGAGTTTTTAAACACCTCAAGAAACTCGGATAGACGTTGAACATTCTTCCAACCTGCATCCGGAAATGGGTCGGCTTCACCATTATCCGAAAGACTATTATGAAAAGCTTTTAAAGTGCCATTTTGTTTTAAAGCACAATCAAACATGTAACAAGTCGAATTTCACCGAGTAGGGATATCCCAATTAGGACCTAAAAATATAGATTCTGTATCCTTACAAAGTTATTTATAATCTTGATATTTTTTTCTACTTTTTTTAAAAATGTCATGTAACATAAATCGAAAAGCTTTAATAAAGTTATCAATAAATTTCACGGATAGCCCGTCTTGCACTACTAAATTAATAATATGTGCAACACAATGAGTATGAAAAAATCACTGTTTGCAATCGGAAGATATTTTAATTTTAATTTTCAACCACGGTTGTTGGAGGCGTTATCAAATGCAATTGAAAAAAATTTATTTTGTAACTTAAAAGTAGTTATTACATTATCCAAAATGTAAAACAAAATAAAAGTAGTTATTACATTATCCAAAAAGTAAAACAAAATTCTCCTGGTGTGGATACGGAAAAAGATCAAATGCAATCGTACATTTCATCATTTGCCATAATTTGAGATCTACCCAATAAGCGGTGACGCAAAGGTACGAATCGGGTAAACCGTGTGGAGCCAACCAAACGTCACTAGTTAAGCTTATACCGGTATTTAAATTTTCAAATAATACAATTAAATCATTTTTTGCTTGTTTTCATAATTTTAAACAATAACGTCTAAGTGTAGTATGACTTACGTAGGTGTAACGAGGTTGAAGCGTCTCTTGAATTAAGTTGGTCAACCGAGGATTGTCAAGTAACTAAAAGGCAAAGCTTCTTGAATCACGAACTTCGCCATTCGATCTCGAACCGTATTAACATCATAATTAAAGATTCCACCGTCTCCACCCAATTGTGTTTGTTGCGAATCTGGATTACTTTTCAACGACTTACAAAACTTTTTGTTAATGTGTTTGCTTAAAGTTGTGTTAGAATCTTTAGCAAGCAAAACTCCACAAAACTTGCAACTAGCCTTTACAGACCCGTCACTCAACTCAACCATATCTCAATTGCACCAAACATCCATGTTACGATTGTGTGCAAGAACACGAACGACGGTTGGAGCGTTGGACGAACCTTGACCAACGGAAGATTGTGAGTGAGCCATATCAATATTGAAGAGAGTGAAAGTGTAAAGCGAGAGAGTGAAAGTGTAAAACGAGAGTAAACTAGAGTATTTTTTTGCGTTTTTTGCATATGTTTTTGCATTTGGGACTTGGGTACTCAACCATATCAACCCACACCTATTTATACTAACTTATAGGGCAAAAATGGCCAAAAAACGGTCACAAATCGAAGGTAACGGCTATATAGCTGTCACACCCCAATCTTAACGGCGGAAACGTCGAGATGTGAGGGTTAAGATTGTTCACAGCCACATAACGCTACCATTAATTGTAAATATGATTATCATAAGATTAAATAAACATTACATCCAAATGTCTCAACGAAATAAAGATAACAAATGTTCCAGTTTCCAAGTTTCGAGATATATTATTTATTTTCCTAGGTCCAAATCCTAGATGTAAGCATGCTTCAAAAGATAATCATCAACCTTGTGCATTTCCTGAAACATGTTAAAAATAAAGGGTCAACTTTGAAAGTTGGTGAGTTTCCATGGGTTAGGCATACATATATTTATAAAAATTTACAAGTAGCAATTCATGTCAATGGTTACGAATAAAGCAAGTTTATAGATAACATATAGCTACAATCAAACCTTGACAGATTACAAGTTTACAAGATTAAACGATTAGCTAAGTGTACTCGGTTCCCATAGTGCTCAAGAATACGACACTAGGAGCCGGCAATACCTCGGCTTTAGCACCAAATAGGCTTGTCAGGCCCATAGATCTATGACGTCGCTAGGCTAGCAATAGTTAATGATTGTCAACATATAATGTTCATCATATAAGGCTCACAATATTACAAGTAACCATGACAAAAAGTAAAGATGAATTGCATGTGCGTTTACAAGTATCAAGATGTTTAGAAGTGCAAGTTTATAGAGTTAACATGTTTCACCCCAAAAGGTGTGAAATAAAGTAAAACAGGGGCATGGAAAGACTCACATGATATAAGTTGGTGTTAAAGGTAATATCAAGTAACGGTGCTCCAACGATTTCTTTTACAAGATACCTAAACGTATATATTCCAAGATTAAGTTTAAAGATAAGTTTAACGATTCATATGTGAACTAGGGTTTCAAGTGGAGTTTGGGGTTTTTGATATAGATGGAATTTAATAATGGAATCAATTATATTTTATTTCAACGGAAAGTATTATACCATTTAGATAGTTTAACGAAACTAAGTATTTATAATAATGGTAAAATTAAATATAAAGTGTAAATAATTTCTATAATTATTTAAATAACACGATTAAACTAAAAGTAACGTTTGGACCAATAATAATTTATTAATTTAAACTATCATTTTAAATCTATTTTTTTAAGAACTAACTAAAAATAATTTTTGTTATATTGTTTTATTAAGAAAATATATTAAATTTACAGAAAATATTTTGGTAACTAAAAAATAATTTTTAGTCATTAAAAATGATTTTTATAATTTTTTTATAAATTTTCTGGACTTAAATAGGTTAAAGAAACTAGTTTTAAAAAAATGGGGGGTGCCCGGGTTCGAACCCGGGACCTCAAGGATAGAAAAGTGATGTGTTACCATTAGGCTGGGGCGCCTATGCCTGTTAGAAATGGGTTTTAATTCTTAAAAACACAAATACAAAGAAAACCCCCAAACCATATGAACCCTAGAACGATTTGAACCAAATTGAAGATCAATTCGTTACTGTTAACGCTAATGATCATGGGGCTTTTGTTCCCCATGAAAAATCGAGTATGTAGGTGGGTTAAATTACCCGGTTGAAGTCGAATTGATGATAAGGAAGACGAAGAACAGGCCGCGACCGAAGCTATAATCAATCGATGTGCAAATGATGATGATAACCAAATTCGTTGCACAGAAAGCTTCTATTGGTCTCGATGATTGAAAGCCCTTTATCAATTTCACTTAATAATGACCGAGGGTTGAAGAACACTAATGTTGCAGGTCGCGATGAAGGGGATGATCGAATGTGATGTTCGTGTGAGTTTCAGGTGAAATTGAGATTGATAGCAGCTTAGGTTTAGTTATACGGTGGTTTAGGTTCAATTAATTGGATATTTATTGGGTTTTAATTCCCGAACGTTGGGTGTTTGATGATCGGCGGTTACTCGAGTTAGAATACCCTCTTAACCGCCGTTAAAACCCAATTAAAGTCCTTCAATGAGTTCGAATCACGCCCTCGAAACGGTTAGAAGCGATTGGGGTTCGATTTTACGCGTTTCACTCGCGTTTGGACTTCGCCGGAGGTCGGCCGAGGGTGGCCGGAGTGAGGTCGACGGTGAGGGGGGGGGGGGGGGTTGGGTTGATTTATTAAAAGTTACACGTTTGGTCCCTGCAGTTTTAACTTTTATTAATTTATGCTTAAAACTTTCAAATTTATCACAAAGGCCCCCTCAACTTAATTAAACTTTTAAGTTTTTAAACATTATTCTAACTTATTAATTATTTAACTTTTACAAATTATTATTTCTATTATTATTATTATTTTTATTTTATTTTGACTATTATTATTATGTTTATTATAGTAAAAACAAATTATTAACTCTTAATGAATTAATGCACAACAAGAGGAACATTCATAAACAACCCATATAGTTTCTTAAATGACATAAATGGTCCTTATAAGAACATAACATGGTTAACTATTAATTAACTAAAACACGAAAGGTTACAGTCTCCCCAACTTTTAAGAATTTCGTCCCGAAATTAAGAATGAACTAAACGAACAGATACGAGTATTTCTTCTTCATATGCTCCTCACGCTCCCAAGTAAACTCAGGTCCACGCTTATTCTCCCAACGAACCTTGACGATTGGGGTGGTAGTGGTCCTAGTCTTCTTCATAATGCGGTCCATGACTTCAATGGGTTTCTCAACAAAATGTAATGACTCGTCGATCTGGATGTCATCTACTGGGACATACAGACTTTCATCAGCTAAACATTTTCTCAAAATTGAGACATGGAAAACAGGATGAACCCCGCTAAGATCGGAAGGTAGTTCCAGTTTATAAGCCACTTTCCCAATCCTTTTCAGGATCTTGAAAGGTCCTACAAATCGTGGAGCTAATTTACCCTTCTTCCCAAAGCGAACGACTCCCTTCCATGGTGAGACTTTAAGAAGAACCATATCCCCAACTTAGAATTCCAACGGCTTGCGTCGTTTATCGGCATAACTTTTTTGTCGACTTCTAGCCACTTCAAGGTTCTTGCGAATCATGGAGACTTTATCGGTTGTTTCTTGTATGAGCTCAGGACCAGTGATGAAATTTTCACCAATGTCAGTCCAGCAGATCGGGGAACGACATTTACGACCATAAAGCGCTTCGAAAGGTGCCATCTTGATACTCGAGTGGTAACTATTATTATACGAAAATTCCGCGAGAGGTAAATGCGTATCCCAGTCACCACCAAAGTCAAGGACACAAAGACGTAGCAAATCCTCTAGGGTTTGAATGGTTCGCTCGGTTTGACCGTCCGTTTGAGGATGGTAAGCCGTGCTTAAATCCAGTTGAGTACCCAAAAGTTCTTGCATAGACGACCAAAAGTGCGAAGTGAAACGAGCGTCTCGGTCGGATATGATATGCAAAGGTACGCCATGACGACTCACAATCTCATCAATGTATATACGAGCTAACCTTGACGTTTTGTAGGTGTCACGTATGGGTATGAAATGTGCCGACTTGGTCAATCGGTCGACGATCACCCATATGCTATCATGACCACGAGAGGTGCGAGGTAGTTTGGTTATGAAGTCCATGGATATGTGTTCCCATTTCCACATGGGAATCTCGGGTTGTTCAAGCAATCCACTAGGACGTTGATGTTCAGCTTTAACCTTCGTACACGTAAGACACTTAGCTACGTAAGTTGCTATGTCTTTCTTCATTCCAGGCCACCAGTATTGACCACGCAGATCCATATACATCTTATCGGAACCAGGATGAATTGAGTAACGAGTTTGATGAGCTTCATTCATGATAAAGGTACGAAGATTATCACGGTTTGGAACCCAAATTCGATTCAAGAAATACATCAACCCATTGGGTTTCGTTTCTAGTTGAGCTCGAAGGTTGTACTCCAATTCCTCTCCCATTTTTCCTCCTTCTTGAACCGCTTGTTGAGCCTCCATGATACAAGTCTCGATGTCATTCTCAATCCTCAAATTTTGCAGCAGCACCGTAGTCTCGTTAACATCCAGACGAATCTCAGTATCAAATTCTCCCAAGGTATCAAACCATTGTCGTCGATCGCGAATTTCTTGAAACGAGACCATCTTATTATGAATCTTACGACTTAGTGCATCGGCTACGACATTTGCCTTTCCAGGGTGGTAACGAATGTCACAATCATAATCACTAATCAACTCAACCCAACGTCGTTGTCTCATGTTGAGATCCTTTTGATTGAAGACGTGTTGTAGGCTTTTGTGATCGGTGTAGACTATACATTGCGTCCCATAAAGGTAATGCCTCCAAATCTTTAAGGCAAAAACCACAGCACCAAGTTCAAGATCATGTGTCGTATAATTCACCTCATGGACCTTCAATTGTCTCGATGCATATGCTATGACCTTTCCTCGTTGCATGAGAACACAACCAAGGCCTTGTTTAGATGCATCACAATATACGGTGAAATCATCGTTTCCATCGGGAAGGGTCAAGATAGGAGCATTACACAACTTGTGCTTTAAGGATTCAAAGGCTTCCTCTTGTTCAGACCCCCATTCGAATGGTTTATTCTTTTGGGTCAAGGAAGTAAGCGGTTTCGCGATTCGAGAGAAGTTGGCAATGAAACGTCGATAATACCCAGCAAGACCAAGGAAAGAACGAACTTCGGTTGGAGTTGTGGGAACACACCAATTTTTCACAGCTTCCACCTTTGCAGGGTCAACGTGAATTCCTTGACTATTCACCACGTGTCCCAGAAATTGGACCTCCTCAAGCCAAAATTCGCACTTTGAGAACTTTGCGTATAGTTGTTCTTTCTTCAATAGCTCAAGAACTTGTCGCAAGTGATGTTCGTGATCGGTTTTGGACTTGGAGTAGATAAGTATGTCGTCAATAAAGACAATCACGAACTTGTCTAGATACGGCTTGCATACTCGATTCATGAGATCCATAAAGACAGCAGGAGCATTCGTTAAACCAAAGGGCATAACCATGAACTCATAGTGTCCATATCGGGTACGGAACGCAGTTTTTGGGATATCATCATCATGAACTCGTAATTGATGATAGCCAGAACGTAAGTCAATCTTTGAGAAAATAGCAGCTCCTTGAAGTTGGTCAAAAAGATCATCGATGCGAGGAAGAGGGTAGCGGTTCTTGATGGTAAGTTTGTTAAGCTCACGATAATCGATGCACATACGAAATGATCCATCTTTCTTCTTCACGAACAGAACAGGTGCACCCCAAGGCGATGAGCTAGGACGGATAAAGCCCTTGTCGGACAGTTCTTGAAGTTGACTAGCCAGCTCTTGCATTTCTGACGGTGCAAGTCGATATGGTGATTTAGCCACAGGGTTCGCTCCCGGAATTAAATCGATCTTAAACTCGACTTCACGCACGGGAGGTAAACCGCTAAGGTCATCGGGAAACACTTCAGGAAAGTCTCGTACAATCGGGACATCCTTAAGATCATTCCCTTTGACTTTCGTGTTGACCACGTAAGCCAAGAAAGCCATGTAATTCTTGCTTAGACATTTTCGGGCTTGAGTACACGACATGAGTTTGAGTCCTTTGGAGGATTTTTCACCAACACTTTCAATGTATCCCCCGAATGTAAAGGAATTCGAATGCACTTCTCGAAACAAATAATTTCCGCATGATGTTTGGCTAGCCAATCCATGCCAATGATAACGTCAAAGCTTCCAAGTTTCATAGGAATAAGATCGATAAAGAAATCATGCTCGTTTAGGCTCAAAATGCAATCACGAATAATAACATCAATAGTGATGGGTTCTCCATCGGCGACTTCGACAGTAAGCGGTCTTTCTAATTTCGTATGTGGCTTAGCAAGTATAGGCTTAAATTCTAACGAGACAAAACTCTTATCGGCTCCAGAGTCAAACAGAACGTAGGCATAAGAATTATTAATAAGAAACATACCTGTTCAGTTTTAAAGACGTTTAACGATACAGGTAAAGCAACAAAAGAACTTGGATCATAAAGTTGGGGTTGGATTTGACATACCGTTCACCACATCGTTGTTTGCTTGTGCTTGGTTTGCATTGATGTTGAAGGCACGTCCTCGGGCTTGTGGTACGTTACCCGCAAGACGAGGGCATTGTGGGCGAAAATGACCAGGTTCCCCACAGTTGTAGCAAGCACGATTAGCAACTAACGTGGCATTGTTTGGTGCACGGTGACAAGTAGCCACCAAGTGTCCATACTTACCGCACAGTGTACAGATACGGCACGGGGTATTACCCGCATGATGATACTTACAGACATTGCACAATGGTAGAGGACCAGCATAGGCTCTAGCAGCAGGTGCTTGTGTAACAGGAGCGGGTTGTCTTTGAGGTACCTTGGGTGTAGCCACCGCGAAATTACGCGCCTGTGTGATCTTGCGTTTCTTGTTGTTGTAAGACGGTTCATTCTTACTCTCCTTAGCTGCTTCAGGGACCGCCTTTTCAGTCTTTTTAGCCCCTTTGACAGACAAGGTGCCCGCTCGAATATGGTTTTCAGTAAGTTGAGCGGTGATGGTAATGGCATCTTCCAAAGTTGTGGGTCTACTTCCCACCACGGCATCTTGGATTTGAGGTGGCACCCCCTTGATGAACTTCTCAATGTTCCTAGGAACAGTGTCAACCATGTGAGGCAACAGGATGCTCAACTCGTGATGCCTAGTTGAATAGGCCAAATGATCTCCACCATCTTGCTTGAGATTCCAAAACTCCTCCTCCAGCTTTTGCAGCTCACTTCTCGGGCAGAACTTTTGGATGGCAATGTTCTTGAATTCTTCCCAAGTTAGTGCCAACACAGCATCAGCACCACGATTCCTCTTCTCACTATTCCACCACGTAAGTGCTCTTTGTTGAAGAACACTTGTGGCATAACGGACTTTGAGTGCCTCGGGACACTCACAGTTGATGAAGGTGTTCTCCATGCTTTCAAACCACTCGAGAAGTCCAGTGGCTCCTTCCTTCCCACTAAAGCTAGTGGGTTTGCACGAGTTGAAGTGCTTAAACGTGCAAGTTTGGTTGTTTCTTCCTTGATTTGCACTATTCTCTCCTTGCCCATTGCCATTAGTGTTGTTACTAGCGTTGGTCATCAAGGTGCTACTCAGTTCGGCAACCATGGTCGGAATGACTGCAGCCATTTGACGGGCAATCATGGCGGCTAATTTGCGGTCGGAGCTACCACGCTTTCCATGATGACGAGACATGCTGGATACAAAATAAGTTAGTCACAGAAATTAGGAGGTAAAAAATAATAAATCAAACAAAGATTTTTCAAGACTTGCAAAACACACAAGGAATGATTCCATTTGGTACGCATTACCATTTGGAAACGTTGACACGTCAAGGTGAGTTAACTCCAATTGCCTTAGAAACTTGTGTATATTGACCATAGTTTATCACTCATCCCAGAAATCCCCAGGTAAGCATAACTAGTCCCACGGGATTTATGCGAAATGCTTACCTTAGCCCGAAGGCTTTTTGCCAGGAAATCCAGAATACAGGTGTCTATGTGTCACACAATATTTCTTTAGGTTCATGGAATTAAAACCTTGATGAGATTTTCATAGATTAGACATAAAGTCTAAAGATTTGAACCTTTTGATATAAAGCTTACGTTCCCACGTGTCGTCGAGAATAAGTTTAAGATATTTCATCGTCGAGAGAATAAAGGATTAAGAATAAGTTTTAGAGGAGACAAGGCAACCAAGTTTCTCAATTATAAGGCAATCCTAACTAAAGGCATCAAGTTGCACATTAAGAGGCCCTCCTTAACAAGTAGCATTATGTAGCATGCAACAAAATATATTACAAGATCATAAAGATTTTTCTTATGAGGTTCATGCATCAACTATAGTCTAGGTCACCATTTCTAATAACCTAAATCCCTATAGTTATGGGCTCTGATACCAATCTGTCACACCCCAACCTTAACGGCGGAAACGTCGAGATGTGAGGGTTAAGATTGTTCACAGCCACATAACGCTACCATTAATTGTAAATATGATTATCATAAGATTAAATAAACATTACATCCAAATGTCTCAACGAAATAAAGATAACAAATGTTCCAGTTTCCAAGTTTCGAGATATATTATTTATTTTCCTAGGTCCAAATCCTAGATGTAAGCATGCTTCAAAAGATAATCATCAACCTTGTGCATTTCCTGAAACATGTTAAAAATAAAGGGTCAACTTTGAAAGTTGGTGAGTTTCCATGGGTTAGGCATACATATATTTATAAAAATTTACAAGTAGCAATTCATGTCAATGGTTACGAATAAAGCAAGTTTATAGATAACATATAGCTACAATCAAACCTTGACAGATTACAAGTTTACAAGATTAAACGATTAGCTAAGTGTACTCGGTTCCCATAGTGCTCAAGAATACGACACTAGGAGCCGGCAATACCTCGGCTTTAGCACCAAATAGGCTTGTCAGGCCCATAGATCTATGACGTCGCCAGGCTAGCAATAGTTAATGATTGTCAACATATAATGTTCATCATATAAGGCTCACAATATTACAAGTAACCATGACAAAAAGTAAAGATGAATTGCATGTGCGTTTACAAGTATCAAGATGTTTACAAGTGCAAGTTTATAGAGTTAACATGTTTCACCCCAAAAGGTGTGAAATAAAGTAAAACAGGGGCATGGAAAGACTCACATGATATAAGTTGGTGTTAAAGGTAATATCAAGTAAACGGTGCTCCAACGATTTCTTTTACAAGATACCTAAACGTATATATTCCAAGATTAAGTTTAAAGATAAGTTTAACGATTCATATGTGAACTAGGGTTTCAAGTGGAGTTTTGGGGGTTTTTGATATAGATGAAATTTAATAATGGAATCAATTATATTTTATTTCAACGGAAAGTATTATACCATTTAGATAGTTTAACGAAACTAAGTATTTATAATAATGGTAAAATTAAATATAAAGTGTAAATAATTTCTATAATTATTTAAATAACACGATTAAACTAAAAGTAACGTTTGGACCAATAATAATTTATTAATTTAAACTATCATTTTAAATCTATTTTTTTTAAGAACTAACTAAAAATAATTTTTGTTATATTGTTTTATTAATAAAATATATTAAATTTACAGAAAATATTTTGGTAACTAAAAAAATAATTTTTAGTCATTAAAAATGATTTTTATAATTTTTTATAAATTTTCTGGACTTAAATAGGTTAAAGAAACTAGTTTTAAAAAAATGGGGGGTGCCCGGGTTCGAACCCGGGACCTCAAGGATAGAAAAGTGATGTGTTACCATTAGGCTGGGGCGCCTATGCCTGTTAGGAAATGGGTTTTAATTCTTAAAAACACAAATACAAAGAAAACCCCCAAACCATATGAACCCTAGAACGATTTGAACCAAATTGAAGATCAATTCGTTACTGTTAACGCTAATGATCATGGGGCTTTTGTTCCCCATGAAAAATCGAGTATGTAGGTGGGTTAAATTACCCGGTTGAAGTCGAATTGATGATAAGGAAGACAAAGAACAAGCCGCGACCAAAGCTATAATCAATCATGTGCAAATGATGATGATAACCAAATTCGTTGCACAGAAAGCTTCTATTGGTCTCGATGATTGAAAGCCCTTTATCAATTTCACTTAATAATGACCGAGGGTTGAAGAACACTAATGTTGCAGGTCGCGATGAAGGGGATGATCGAATGTGATGTTCGTGTGAGTTTCAGGTGAAATTGAGATTGATAGCAGCTTAGGTTTAGTTATACGGTGGTTTAGGTTCAATTAATTGGATATTTATTGGGTTTTAATTCCCAAACGTTGGGTGTTTGATGATCGGCGGTTACTCGAGTTAGAATACCCTCTTAACCGCCGTTAAAACCCAATTAAAGTCCTTCAATGAGTTCGAATCACGCCCTCGAAACGGTTAGAAGCGATTGGGGTTCGCTTTTACGCGTTTCACTCGCGTTTGGACTTCGCCGGAGGTCGGCCGAGGGTGGCCGGAGTGAGGTCGACGGTGAGGGGGCGGGGGTTTGGGTTGATTTATTAAAAGTTACATGTTTGGTCCCTGCAGTTTTAACTTTTATTAATTTATGCTTAAAACTTTCAAATTTATCACAAAGGCCCTCTCAACTTAATTAAACTTTTAAGTTTTTTAACATTATTCTAACTTATTAATTATTTAACTTCTACAAATTATTATTTCTATTATTATTATTATTTTTATTTTATTTTGACTATTATTATTATGTTTATTATAGTAAAAACAAATTATTAACTCTTAGTGAATTAATGCACAACAAGAGAAACATTCATAAACAACCCATATAGTTTCTTAAATGACATAAATGGTCCTTATAAGAACATAACATGGTTAATTATTAATTAACTAAAATACGAAAGGTTACAATAGCCGTTAAAAACGACTAGTTTTTGAAAAAGAAAAAAAAAGGGTAAAAACCGGGTTGGACCCGGACACAATCGGGTCGGGTTCAGGTAGGGTTCTTAAAGAATCTATGAATCTAAACCCGGTTCCAACTCTTCGGTTTTTTTCGGGTCCAAACCGGGTACACCCTCTACCGGGTCGTACCCGTACCCGGGTCCGGGTCGGGTCCGTACCCGGGTTTTATGCCCATCTCTAATCCCAACCCATCATCAACATGTAGTCTTAAATCTCATTTCTTATAAAGTCAAAGTCTAGTAGTTATTTTTTTAGAAAACAAGATTCTTAGTAATTCAAGTGTTTAATTATTTGATATGTACTTTTAGAAACTAATATGGAGAGTGATTTTGATACAAGTAATCTAAACTCGTTAACAATTAAAACGAATAAACAAAGGGTGAATTTGGTTTTTTCGATCAAATTAGGTTTTTTTGGTTTTTAAATGAAACCAAACCGAATATATTTGGTTGGTTAGTCATACTCCCAATTCAGTTAGATTTTAGTTATGCCTAAAAAATTCAAAACTAAATAAACCAAACAAAACAAACTGAACCGATGAGCCCCCTAAAGAAAGCTATTGTCTACAAAAACCGATGTAGATAATGATAAAGAATCAATAAGGCAGTCCGATGTAATAGATCATAAATAGGGATGCTAAGATAAATGAAATGTCTCATCACAGAATGTAGCATGTATGTCTAAAAAGATAAGATAAGTAGCCGAAGCCCTTGAGCGTAAAATGATAATGTAAACACCCAATCAAATTCGTAACAAGACATGAGAAGCTTCTAGTAATAATGATTTATCAACATATACCGGAACATATCACACAATAGAAATACTATTGTAGATAAAAAGAGATGTGTTAAATACACATGGAGAAAAACCTTGTGATAGTAAGTGTAGAAGTTAGCTTGGAAAACCAAGTCTAAGGTTGGTTGAGGTGAAATATAACATTATACAACAAACATACATGATGTTGTCTGATGTAGTCAACAAAGTCTGAAGGCTGAGTCATATGGAGCCTCTAATAAATTACCACAAAGAAAGACATTGTTAACATCCACCTGATGACTATCCTGGTCCGAGAGAATGCAATCGATGAAACAATTCAAATGGCAGTAAGTCTAACGACAAAGCTAAACTTCTTAGTTTGCAACCAACAATGGTGGCATCAAAGGGTGGAGAAATCAAAACCCAAGTCTGGTTGGAATGCAAAATAACAACTTTTGTGCGCATCACCTCCCACCATACTGACCGTTTCTGAGTATATGAGAAAAGGTAGTAGGCTTAGTAGTAGGATAAGTGAAAGTATGAAGAAGAACACGATCTGGACTTACGACTATGATAACAAGAACGAGTGATCATGAGATAAGATGGTGGAGGTGGAGGTAGAGATAAGGAATGATAAGAAAATAGAAGGGAGGATGGAAATGGTAAAGGGATGAGGAGGTGTGGTAGCGGTAAAGGGAATACAAATATCATCTCATAAAAAGTAGTGTGGCTAGAGGTGAAAGTCATGTGTGAGGATCATAGCAAAATTAATCATGATGATATGAAGCATAACTCAGGAATAGAGTGAAACATTTATGGGTGAAAGTTTATCCTCATGACTCACGAGTATCATCCTTTAATCTTGACTAATTAGTCTCAGAGACATGTAGCATAATAATATGACTCAATATTTTCTTTTCATAGTGTGGTTATGTTAAGCAAAAAGACAATCAAATAAAGTTAACATCACATTCAAACACACACACATCATGCTTACAAATCACACTGGTTAAGTGATTAGTTTTTCAAAATATGAAACTTTTTCTTGAGTATCTTATAAATTTCATATTAA
The DNA here is from genome assembly GCA_025506505.1 of Flaveria sonorensis. Classification (NCBI taxonomy): domain Eukaryota; kingdom Viridiplantae; phylum Streptophyta; class Magnoliopsida; order Asterales; family Asteraceae; genus Flaveria; species Flaveria sonorensis. The sequence continues at coordinate 52,276,614 of CM046424.1, forward strand.
AACCCTCTAGACTAGACTAATTACTCTCAGGTATATCCGTTTTAATGTTATGACTCGATATTTGCTTTTCCAAATTTAGTTCTTGAAAGATAAAACACAAAAAAAATCATAATTTAATCAAGTTAACATCATATCAAACAAACATCCACGTTTACAATATATAATGATCTTAGTAATTAAGCTTTTAATATCTTGAGACATTTTCATTAACTTTTATAAATTACACATGAATACCTTTTAAATATGTGATTAGGGAATCTTTGGAATTAAGCTTGAGCCTTTGAATAAATTACTCAGCTTCTTTTTCTGTCTGGTATACAATCAACAATTTGTGTTTTTGATATGATCTCTATTAACAGCGGATAAAACTAGATCTTCTATTTTCTCGATAGCTCTTCCTGTAACACAACAAACAAAACACATCATATAGTCACCATCAAAGTCTAAAGTATCAAATTATTATTCTAAGAATATACGGCTTCGCTCTAATCATTCATTTATAAACAGAATAAATAAAACACATCATATGTTGTAGTCACCATTAATTTAAGTCCTCAACATCTGTGATTGAACGATGAAATTTTAATTCCAATAACTTATATTATTTCAATTATTGACAAAGTCAGTCTGAAACTTCAACTCTCTTTTATAAATTAAGGATTCCAGGTATTGATTTGTTTTATATATTAGTTCTGTTTCATAGAATAAATCTTTTGCTCAAGGATCATCACAAAAGTGAACAATAAATAAGCGTTTTTAATTAAAATAAATTATAATTTTAGCAGGATTTTTCGTAAACCTTTAGAATTGACTTAACCATCTAAACTGAAGCAAATTGTTTTTTTGAGATACATACAATTTAATTTAGAATTTGAAGTATAGCGGTTTGACAATTTGGTTTATGATTTGAAAATTGAATTTGATGGTGTAAACTTAACCAACCATTTACTTTTATTTTTTTTTTATTTTTGGGATTTATAGTTGAGTATAAACTATCATTATCATTTTTAGATAAACTTAACAATTTTAAACTAATTATAATGGCTCAAATAGTCATTTAGAAGCGTTTTGACTTTTGACCTGTTTTCAAAACCGGTTAAATTTAACAATTTGCAATGTTTTTTTAAGAGTTAATTACACGATTTGTTCATGTGGTTTGTGCATATTGTAGGTTTTGATGTTATTTTTTTAAAATAATCATAACACACTTGGTCCTTGAAATGGATTATCGTTAAGTTTTGATGTTATATTTTTTAAAATAACCAATTTACCCATACTACTATATTATTGTTATTGTCGTCGTCGTCGTCGCCGCCGCCGCCGTCGTCGTTATAGTTATCGTTATTATTGTTATCGTTATGATTATTATTATTTATCCCAATTTACCCACCATCGCCGACCACCATCAGCATGCCCACCGCCCCAATTTAACCCATCACCGTCGACCACAGTCAGCATGACCACCGCCCCAATTTACCCCACTACCGATCACCACTAGCTTCACTGCTGACCATCATCAACATGATCATCGCGTACCACCATTCACCATAACAACCACCATCGCCTGATTACCTCTACCAAAATCACCATAACCAGCTCCAACCACCATCACCATAACCATCGCCATCTCCACCACCCTCCACCTCCACCACAGTAAAAATTAAACCCAAATTGTTAAAAATCAAGATGAAGCTTATAAAATTGGAGCTAAAATCTAACAGGGAGGAGACTATCACCACCATTGACGAGAAGAGGTGGGTGTGACGGAGACGGTGGTGGTGGTGTGACCAGATCTGTAAACTTAATCAGCAGGCAACCATCGATGGTGATGATTATGATGATACTGGTGCGTTGATGCGGCTGCGATAACGGTGGAGTAGTGGTGTGGCAACGTCGCCGGACGTAGTGGTGGAGATCGGTGGGATTTGGCCGGCGGTGGCGTCGTCGGACGTGGTGGTGGCAATCGGTGATGTCGCCGGATGTGGAGGTGGCGATCGGTAGTGTCGCTGGACGTCGCCGATGGATGTGGGGATTCGATGAAGGTGATGTTTGATATTTTTGTTATGTGTCATTGTGTGTGTATATATATTAAAGAAAAAAGATCCCACGTTAATTAATAATGTTTAGTTCAGGGTAATATGGATTTTTCACAACCATTTAACTGAAAAATTTAATAGAAGTCAGTGTCAGGGACCAATAGTGTTACGATTTGCTACAAAGTTGAAACAAAATCTGTAATTTCTCAAAAGTTGGCATCAATATTACAATATAAACAAATAACATGGACCAATCGTGCAGTTAACTCTTTTTTCAAAGACACTTGTTTCGCATAATTGATAAATGGTACTGCTAAATTTAACCATGTGAAATGTTTTTTTTTCAAAGATGGTTGTTTCATATAATTGAATGATAAATTTCTACATCATTTAATCACCATAAATGTTGATATCAGCTAAAAACTTTGTAATTTCACAACGGTTTGATTATACTTGTCAATACCAAAAAAACAAATAGTTTTTAACAACGAAATTTCATTAAAAAACTGCTTAAATCTAACAAGACACCATAGAAAAGCAACACCAAATACAAATATGTTAATAAATGACATTTTCATCAATTTTCATCCTAACTCCATCCTATTTTGTCAGTTTTTCACACACAAAATTCCCCATGATTTTATCCGGTTGATTACCCTATTAACGGAAGACTATTTTTAAAGACAACTTCATTTCTTTCTTAAGATAATACATGCATGATCTTTCTTTTGGTGTCACCAATTTTGATCGTTTTATTGAATTGAAGAAGATCACCAATCTTGAAAGCGAAAATAGAAGAAACACCACACCAATGCAAACCGCCTGCCGTATAATAGTTGCGAAGGACACTATAAAATATGTTCAAATAACATTTCTTAAGGTGTTATATGACAATTAATACAACAAAATATGTCTTATAATAGAAAACTCGCACTTAGGACACAATAAAATACATACACAAATAACATTTCTTAACGTGTTATATGACCACGATTAAACCTTCAACTTAGTTAAATAATGAATGTCAAATAGTCAATATCGTGTATTCAACATAACTTCAATTTAAAAAAAAAAATATCAAAATATTATCTTATGCAAGAGGTTTTACACATGTTTTAGTTATGAATCTTAACAACTTGTACGTGTCTTTCATTTATTGTTTTAAAATCTTACTCGTTTTTTTTAAGTACTAAAATTGTAACGTGCTAAGAATATAATACTCTTGAACCGGAGTTTATATGTTCCATTGATACATTGTATGTTTTAAAAGTTAACATAAGTTTCTTGTGATTACAACTCATATTATGACTTTAGGAGAGGAAAACATGACTATATTTCCTTCAAGATTGATCTGAACCAAATAAATCATTGACCAACAGTGCTTCCCGAGTCAACACCTCTAGCCGAGTGGATTTTTGAAGCAACACGTTACATACAAGTAATTATATGATTCTTGCAATTATGCAACTTGTTAACCAATTGAGAACAAGAACGTCAAATTCTACAACAACAAGAACGAAGAAGACGAACTCAACGAACACAAAAAAGAACTTTATTGAAAATGATTACAAGTGCTTGTGATTTCTGATTATTGATCATTGATTATTCCTCACCGATTACAAGGATCCTTATTTATACTGTTAAAAGACTAACTAACTACAACGGTCAAATAATACACTCAACATAATATTGAGAATTTACACTTTGGACCCCTAGACTAAAACTTCCGAAGCAGGAAGCACCCCTGTGAAAACTTCCGAAGTCAAACTCTGATACTCCCAATACTCACCAAATCTTCCGATGCCAAATAACCTTCGGAAGATTGTGATAAGCTTCGGAAGATATCAGATCAAGCTTCAGAACTCTTCCGAATCAAACATAACCTTCGGAAGAAATATGTTTAGCTTTGGAAGATATTTATCTTTCGGAAGAAACACTTGTTTTGGCTTTAATACTTCACAATCTCCACCGTAAAACCAAAACAAGATTTTAACCAACCCCTAATGCATCCAATCAAAAGTTGAACTTGACACCAGGTAGAGACTTAGTAAACACATCTGCTGGATTCTCCAAAGTAGACCACTCTCCACTTTCACCTCCCCATCATTCACCACATCCCTTATGAAGTGCAACTTCACATTGATGTGCTTTGTCCTCTCATGAAACATGCTGTTCGTAGACAATTGGACTGCACCCTGATTATCACAAAATACCACTGAGTCTGCAACATTAATTCCCAACTCAAAAACAAAACCATGCAGCCATATAGCTTCCTTGACCGCCTCAGTCAAAGCTATATACTCAGCTTCTGTGGTAGATAATGCCACTACATGCTGCAATTGGGCTTTCAACTAACCAAGTTACCCAGCACCTGAAACGCATATCCTGTAATAGATCTACCCCTATCCAGGTCCTTGGCAAAATCCGAATCAATATAACCAACAATCCTCTTACTCCCCACATGTTCATGATTCCCAAACACTAAGCCATAGTGTTTAGAACCCCTGAGATATCTCAAGATCCATTTCACAGCATCCCAATGAGCTTTACCTGGATTAGACAAATACCTGCTGACCAAACTCATAGCATAACCAATATCTGGCCTTGTACACACCATCAAGTACATCAAGCTCCCAACCACATTGGCATAAGGCACCTTCTTCATATACTCAACCTCAGCATCTGACTTAGGACAATCAGAGCTTGACAGTTTAAAATGAGCACCATTAGAAACATTCACTGGCTTCCCCTCATTCATTTTATAGCTATTCAGTACCTTCTCTAAGTAAGAGCTTTGAGACAGTTTTAACACCCTGTGTTCCCTATCTCTCTTGATTTCCATGCCTAATATTTTCTTTGCTTCTCCCAGATCTTTCATTTCAAACTCAGACATCAACATTCTCTTGGTAGCTTCAACTTCCTTCAAGTCTTGACAAGCCACCAACATGTCATCCACATATAGCAATAAATACACAAATTTGTTCAAGCTGTATTCCTTGAAGTAAACACAACTATCATAGATGCTCCTCTTAAACCCATTAGTCACCATATGTTCATCAAACCTTTTATACCACTGTTTAAGAGATTGCTTCAGCCCATACAAGGACTTCTTAAAGAGACACACCTTATCTTCCTGCCCCTTGACTTCAAACCCCTCCGGTTGCTTCATATAGATTGTTTTATCTAGATTCCCATGTAAAAATACAGTTTTTACATCCAACTGATGTAACTCCATATCCATTGAAGCAGTCAACGACAGCATAACCCTGATAGATGAATGTTTCACCATAGGTGAGAATATTTCATTGTAATCCACCCCTGGCTTCTGTGTAAACCCTTTAGCTCCTAACCTAGCCTTGTACCTAGGAGGTTCACCTTCAGAAATCCCATCTTTCAGTTTGAACAGCCACTTACATGATACAGGCGTGTGACCCTCAGGTGTATTAACCAGCTCCCATGTGCCATTCTTATACAGAGATTCCATCTCTTCCTCCATGGCTTTACACCATTTTGAGCTTTCTTTCACAGAAATTGCCTTAGAGTAAGACAATAGTTCATAGATGCTTTTTCTTTAGCAGCAACAAACGCTAATGCTGACAAATCAATTCCCTCATTATACCTGAGTGGAGGTACCACTTGTCTCCTTTGTCTGTCCCTAGCCAATTGGTAATCATCCAAACCAACCCCTTGGCTATCAGCAGTGCCATGATCAAAATCTTTATCACTCACACCCTGCTGCTCCACCTCAATCTGAACCCCACTCTGCACCCCAACTTCTGAACTCATTTTTCCTTCAATGTCTTTGTACATAACATCTTCTTGGAAAACCACATCTCTGCTCACTATCACCCTGGGTCTGCCACCATCTAGTCTCCACAACCTATACCCTTTCACACCATCAGGGTACCCTAGAAATACATATTTGCAGGCCTTGGGTTCTAGCTTTCCTTGGCTAACATGTGCATAAGCCAATGACCCAAATACTCTTAGATCACCATAGTCATATTTTCTACCTGAACATGCCTCCATAGGAGTCTTCATGTCTAATGCAGCTGATGGAGACCTGTTGACTAGATAGGCTGCAGTAGTCACAGCTTCGGCCCAGAAATGCTTGGGTAAACCAGAACTAGCCAACATACACCTTACCTTTTCAAGTAAAGTCCTGTTCATCCTTTCAGCTAAACCATTCTGCTGTGGAGTACCAGGCACAGTTCTGTGTCTTGCAATACCTTGAGTTTACAAAACTGATTAAACTCATGGTTACAAAACTCCAACCCATTATCAGTTCTTAGCTTCTTGACTTTCCTTTTAGTTTGGGTTTTCACAAGGACTTTCCATTCCTTGAACTTACTAAAAACATCATTCTTATTCTTTAAGATGATCACCCAAACCCTTCTTGAAAAATCATCTATCAAAATCATAAAATATCTAGCACCACCCAAAGAATCAACCTTAGAAGGACCCCATAAATAAGAGTGAATGTAGTCTAATACCCCACTTGTGATATGCTTAGCCCTTGTGAATCTAACCCTCTTGTGTTTAAACCAAAATCATAATTCTTCAACTCAGTCACCATTTGTTGCTTCTGTAACTTCACCAGCCCTTGCTGACTAACATGACCAGCCTCTGGTGCCACAACATGGCCCTAGAACTACTATCACTTGAGGCAGTTGCTATATGGGATTCTACTACACCAACAGTATCTAGTAAAGATATTATTATCCCTTCTATTACCAGATAGTAATACCATTGATCCCTTAATCACCTTAGCCTTACCATCCCTAAGACTAACATGGTACCCAGATCTCTCCAACAACCCTAAAGACAACAAACTTCTTTTAAGATTAGAGATATACCTTACATCATAAAGATCAAGTTCTATTCCATTCTTCATCTTCAGAGTCACTGTACCATGACCCATAATCTTGAAAGGTCTATCATCCCCTAACCTTACAGAACCAAGATCTTCAAGCTTCAAATTCTTGAAGAACTCCTTCACCGATGTCATATGGCATGAACAACCTGAATCCATCACCCACTCATTCTCTATACTGCTGCTTGTGACAGCCAACACATCTGCACTCTCATATCCATCAGATACATCATCTCATGCATTGTGACTAGAATGAGATGTTGACCCACTGGATTCACCCTTCTTTCTTTTCAAGTCTGGACAATCCTTCTTAAAGTGCTTCTCTGACCCACACACAAAACACCTCATCTTGTACTTGGATCTTGACTTTGAGACACTTCTTGGCTTGAAGATTCTTTGTTCAGATCTTCCCCTGACCACCAAGCCCTCTCCACCATCGTCTTTATAATCAGTTCTCTTCTTTAATTCCTTTGAATTGAGAGCTTCCAACACTTCCTCCATGGTAAGAGTATCCCTACCATACATCAATGTATCCACAAAGTGCTCATAAGATGATGGAAGAGAGGTCGAATATGATAGCTTGGTCTTCATCATCCAATTCAACTTCAATGTTCTCAAGATCTAACACTAATTTGTTGAATTCGTCAGTATGATCTTCAATTGACTTCCCAGGTGCCATTTGGAAAATGTACAATCGCTTCTTGAGATACAACCTGTTCGCAAGAGACTTCGTCATGTACAGACTTTCCAATTTTGACCAGACCCCTGCCGCCGTTGTCTCCTTCGAGACTTCTCTCAGTACCCGATCACCTAAGTTCAAGATGATTGAACTGTGTGCCTATTCAAGCATCTCCTTCTTCTCCTTGTCAGACATAGTGTTCGGCAACTTAGATTCTCCTGCCAAGGCATCCACCACTCGTTGATGAACGATCAATGCCTTCATCTTCAGTCACCATAACCCAAAGTCATTCTTTCCGTCGAATTTCTCAATCTCAAACTTTGTTGACACCATCGTTACCGCCAAATGATCTTTGATTGAATCTCGATCCTCAATTGAGCCTCTAACCAGGCTCTGATACCAATTGTTAACCAATTGAGAACAAGAACGTCCAATTCGACAATAACAAGAACGAAGAAGACAAACTCAACGAATACAAGAAAGAACTTTATTGAAAATGATTACAAGTGTTTGTGATTTCTGATTATTGATCATTGATTATTCCTTACCGATTACAAGGATCCTTATTTATACCGCTAAAAGACTAACTAACTACCAACGGTTAAATAATACACTTAACGTAATATTGAGAATTTACACTTTGGACCCCTAGACTAAAACTTCCAAAGCAGGAAGCACCCCTGTGAAAACTTCCGAAGTCAAACTCTGATACTCCCAATACTCACCAAATCTTCCGATGCCAAATAACCTTCGAAAGATTGTGATAAGCTTCAGAAGATATCAGATCAAGCTTCAAAACTCTTCCGAAGCAAACATAACCTTCAAAAAAATGTTTAGCTTCGGAAGATATTTATCTTTCGGAAGAAACGTTTGTTTTGGCTTTAATACTTCACAATCTCCACCTTAAAACCAAAACAAGATTTACCAACCCCCAACACATCCAAGCAAAAGTTGAACTTGACACCAGGTAGAGACTTAGCAAATACATCTGCTGGATTTTTGATGCAACATATTACATACAAGTAATTATATGATTCTTGCAATTATGCAACTAAAACTAATTTCGTATTTAACATAACATAAAACCCAAATCATGTACTGTAACACTCGGCTCTCACACCACCAATATTGTCTGCTTTGCCCACGAAGAGCTCACTGATTTGCTTTTGGTTGCCCGGGTGAAAACTTCTCACGGAGGTCACCCATCCTTGGATTGCTGCCACCTGAGCACGCTTAACAGCGGAGTTTTCCTCTCATCCACAGCCAATGCGCTCAAAACGCGTTGGTGATATTAGAGACAAAACATTCCTTATAAACCAGAAATCTCTCATGTCTACGGTTGATGTGAGATTTGCCTAGAGTGTTACACATACGATGATAATTAAGTAAAGCTGTAAAGTATATTACATAAAATGATGAGTAAAAGTTTGTTTCGTTTTATTCTAATTATAAGATTATAAACTTTTAGTGATTTGTTTATATTTTAAGGAAAAGAGAAAAAAAAAAAGTTTATGAGAACTAATTCTAAAGAATTCTTGCAGAATCGATCTATAAAATAATTTTAAAAATCTTGATACAATAACTGAATTTCAATTTCTTTGGTTTTGTCAATTGAGACCGACTCCTGCTTACTCGACGCACGGTCATCTGCAATAAATTAAAGCTGATGACAGAATTATTTTGGTGTTATTTAATAATAAAGTATTTATTAAAGTAGCTTTTAAAAATTTCTAGTACTTTACCTTATATATTTATTTAATTACAAAACTAAATAACTTGTAGTGTAATAATGTCATGAACATAATTAGGTTGATAGTTTGAATCTTTTAGTTGTTAATAGCTTAGATTTAAGAGTAATATTAGATAGACGTGTAAAAAGACCCGGTTGACCACCCCAACCCATTTTCCATGCCAAAAGTTATTATTTGGTAGCACAAAAATCGGTTCCTAGCATATCCTAATCGTCGGTATGTACCTGGTTTGGGTTTCAAGGAACACAACGGGTTAAATAAAACCCGGATTTTATAATGGGCACAAACAATTATTACCATTACACACAAAAAAAAGTCACCTTAGAATGGTTATATAGTTGTTGGGACCGTGATTTTTGAGCATTTTACCTCATGTTTTAGTACAAATAAGTGTGAATGTATTGGTTAGATTAAAACAATTCTTTACCTCTAAAAACACACAAAAAAAATCAAATATGTAAATTTTGCATATTACATTTCCTTAAGCACTAAAAGAAAACCAAATAAATTACCTCTAAGAACACTTAAAAAAAACAAATTCAAATATGTAAATTTTGCTTACATTGCCTTAAGCACTAAAAAAAAAAAGGTTTTTTAACCGGTTCGGTTATAAACTTATTCCGTTACACATAAGCTATTTGCGACACAAAACCCGGTTAGAACCTGAAGTAGTTAATTTAGAAACCGGTTCTTTTGCTAGCCCATTAATCAGTTCAGTTGATACATGACTGGTTACATAGAAAATAAAAAAATAATAAAAAAACCTAATTGTGCATCTTTAATATTAGATGAATAAGTGTATGTTGTTAAAAGAATAATAAAAAAACTACTATACTTGGCTTGATTTTGAAACCAGCTATTTATAAAAGCTTATGATCTTGTATTCTAGCGATACTATTTATTATCATAAATATTAGTCAATTATCATAAATGATGTGAATCTAAATTATTACAAATTATCGAGAAGAGGCATCAATATTGCCTCTATGGTCTGTCCGTTTTGCAAGGTACTCCCAGAATCTTTTGAGCATATTTTTATGACTTATCCGATAACTAATCATCTGTGAAAATTAATTGAAACTTAATTACAAATCCCTTCAATCTGCGTATTCTTCTTCAAAACCTCATAACCATTCAACATTCAGCTCATGGAAGCATATGGAGGAACAAACCAATTCAGGTGGTAATATTTCTTTTAGTATGAAACCCATGTAGAGCAAGAAATAGCCTGATTCACGAAAATAAAAAAAGGCTCAATTAATAACCTCACATGTGAGGTGAAAACCCCATCATTTTTAATAGATAAAAGAACCATTTTAAAAAGTTAGATATGGATTGGAAAAAACGATATGCCTTTGATGTTTCAAATGTAAATTTGTAAGCTGGTGTTGAATTATAGTATCTTGCTAGAATTTGATATATAAAATAAAATCCTTTTGCTGTTAACATTTTAAGATAACTATTCACAAAATGATTTGCACAAATTAAAAAGATTTAAGGGCTGTTTGTTTGAGTCTTTTAATAGTTCAGATATCTGAATGATTTAGCATTTAATGGTTCAGACTGTTTGTTTAACAAACAAATGTCTAAATGATTCAAACATTTGTCTCTGAACGTTTAAATAGTTAAACGATTTACTAGCTATAAATGATTGAGACCTTTTAATAGTTTAACGGTTAAAAACGCAGATTTTTATTGATTCATCATTTAATATTCAGATATCACGAAACAACAATATTCTTTGATCAAAATTTTCGAACTTTGAGAAATTTCAAAATCCAAATCCCGACAAGCAATTGCAAGAGCTCCAGCTGTAGCATCTTCTAGTGCTCAATTAATTCTCTTGACCATCATACGACCCATAAACCTTTCCTAAAGACTAATCACACATCTTCTTCTTTACGATCTTTGTTCTTTGCTTTCTTGAGCCTGCAACTTCAATCAAACGCCATGTAAGGAGGTTAAAAGATCTGGGGTCGATTCAAAACTAGGGTTTTCTTGCAACCAATTAGCAAAATGAGTGTTTCTCTTACTGTAATGACCTTCAATCTTCTTGAAGATCAGCCAGAAGATGGTCCAAATTGCTGGGAAAAGAGGAAAGATTTGTGTGTTAGCGTTATCACTAGTTATTCTCCGATCATACTCTGCACTCAACAAGGTGTGTACGATCTGTAAGAAGCATCCTGTTGATTCATTGGTTTTGGGGGGTGATTGATTATCTGGGTCTTGATTGATTTGTGTATTTGAGATTGGGTTTGTTTCTTTTTGGGTTTTTATTGATGCGTGTATATTGATTTGATTTGGGCTTTTTGCCACTGAAAATGCATGTTTTAATCTTTTGTTCATGCGTTCATAGGTGTGAAGTCTCAGCTGGATTATCTTCAACAATGCTTGCCAGGTAATGGTTCTGGTTAATTTTTCTTTTTAGTGTTTTATCTTAAGATTGATCTATACTGTTGACAACTATGATTTTGCTGATTTGGTTGTAACTTTGTTATGTTTGCTTATGATTGAAATCAAGCCCCATTATAGCTTAAACATTTAGTTTATGTGAAGTTTTGGCTATGATATTTGATTACATTTGAGACCATGTTGAAATGATTGTGATGGTTGTTAGATAGTATTCAAATTCCTTGTTACATGATCTTAGTTTTTAGAAAAGTGCGCCTGGAGCGCGAGGCTTGCAGCGATCTGAAAATCGCCTCAGGGCGTGGGCCCTGGAGGTTGCGCTTGTAATGTGGGTCAAAATTGGTCAATGTTAGGGTTAGAAGGTTGCTGGATTAATGAGACAAGAGAGATGTAGATTTTGGTTGTACATAAATCTTATTTGGTTATCCATAGAGCAAAGCCTCATGTATGTGAAGATTGCACCTCAATATGCCTCGGGTTTTTGAACCTAAGTTCCTTGGAGGGCCTCATGCTTTTTTAAAACTAAGTTCATGATAGTTTGCTTATTTTCCATGTGGACTGAAACAAGTTATGGTGAACGTTAGGAAGAGTATTTGATTCGAGTCAATAAAGCACTATGAAATCATTTGGATTAGTCTGCACCGTTTGACTTAACACATAGTTTGATAAAAGCCTTTGTTTGTCAAATAATTAATGCAACCCTTGACAGATAGGTAAGTTTAAAAAAAATCTTTTTGAGTTAAGAAACTTGTGTTTTCTTTAGACGACCCAAAATAGAAAGTGTCATCTCTTTGACGACAAAGGGAGCATGAAGAGAATGAAGATGTAATTTGAACCGCATTTTCTTTATCAGTGAAGTTGGACTAACTGTTGAGAAACGAGTGCAAATGACATCTTAAACATGACTAAAACCGTGAATGTTTTTGTTAAACATACAAGGTTATGATCAATTCGGGATTTCAAGGAAAGGATCTGAAGATGTTGCAGATCAGTGTTGTACCATCTTCTATGACAAGGAAAAGGTAGCACATCATGCACTCATTCTACAAAAAAAATTATATCTTTAATATTGTTTATTAATATTTGATTATTGTCTTGTGTTTCTTTTATAAAAGGTGGAGTTATTAGAAGGCGGAACGTTTTGGTTATCAGAGTCGCCTTCCGTCCCAGGAAGCATGTCATGGGGAAGTGTATCTCCATGCATTGCTACATGGGCAATATCCTTTTCTAGCATATATGTTCTTTACCATTATAACTCAAAAATTATTAACTGGGTATAGTCGCAATACTCCGTTTTAATGTTTGGATGAAGAGTTTTAGCTCTTGATTATCTAAATTATTTTTGGGTCTACTCATCAGGTTTCATACTAGCTGCTACAAAACTCGTTAATGTTATCAAAGGGTAAAACCAATTTATAAATTACCCGTTATTTAAACCTAATTAGAGACTTTTCTCCTTTTTTTTTTCACAAGACTGTCCTTTTTAGTCATATAACGTATTATTGTATTTAATTTTCGTAAATAACCAGTATTTATAAAACAGTTATACAACTGTTAATTTCATTATCACAACTTCAAATAAAAGGACATCCAAACACACATCCAATTACCCTTTAAATAAATTTTCTTATGGTGTTTTGCTGCTCACCGTTGTTCTTAACAAAATATCTACACGTTTCAACTGAAAGGAGTTGAGCCACCTGGTTTTTCGTTCCAAATAGTAAACACCAACATGGATGAGTTCAGTGCTCGTGCCCGTAGACGAAGTGCGCTGCTGACATGGCAGCATATTGCATCATTGCCTCCTAGCTTGCCAGTTGTATACTGTGGAGGTTTTAATACACCAAAAGAGTCAACCACCGGGCGCTTTCTTCTGGGGAGATCGAGGTAGGTAGTTATAAAAGTAGAGATACGGTTTGTCTTTAATGCTAAACCATACTAATTTCCTGCTTTAAAATCGGTATCAATTGTCTAAATACTAACAACACTAATTTCCTGAGTCTGAAAGTTTATTTAGACCTTAAAGGTCAAAGTAAATGTTCTAAGTACTAACCACACTGCTTGCTTTTCAGAGAACATGGTGTTGTAGGTGATATGAGAGATGCATGGCCCAATGCTCGGTTGAGAAAAAATATGTCGCTAATACACACGTATCATGGGTTTAAAGGTATAGTTAATTTTTTCAAGTTAAACCGATCCCAAGTCAGTTATGCCTAGCCCCCAGGTTTTGGTTCAAACCGTTGCCGTGTAGGTGGAAATTTTGACCCGATTAATGCAATCTTCTTTGACACACTATTCATTCATAGAAAAGTAGAAAAGATAAAGTGAAAGGGTTTTGGGTCAACCCAACCCTTTTGATCCATACCAAATCACCTGTTTTGACCCTGACCCATTATCCAACCCGTCCTTTTTTGATATACTCAACTATGTCATTTCATTGTTATTTACTCTTTTCAGGTAACAAACAAGGAGCTTTTGAGTTTCTCAAGTTAATATTCCGCGCACTTTGCCTGTGCTGGGATCGCCAAACTCAAGATTTGCACATAGACTGGATTCTGTTCAGAGGCCGATCACTGGTGCCTGTTTCATGTGAAGTAGTGAATGATAACATCGATGGTCATTATCCGTCTTCTCACTATCCAATTTTTGCTGAATTCATGCTACCAAGAACAGTACGCCCACTCGACCCACCAGCTGCTGAAGATGGAACAACTTCCACAGTTTCTTGATGTTGGTTTTTCGGTTTATGTTTCTTTTACATCAAGTTATTTGCTTTGTGTTTCTTTTGGGTTAAGCAAGTATCACTATAATTCTTGAAAATTTCTATTCAATTGAATGTTGTAGCTCCATTTTGACCTTTTGTCCTGTAACATTACAAGAATAAGAATATAAGCTTCTGAATAAATTTCTATTATGTAAAATGTAAAAAAATAATAATGATCTATTTTTCATATATATATATATATATATATATATATATATATATAATATATATATATATATATATATATATATATATATTTTGTAGTAGTTTTGAACTTTGATGAACCAGTCAAAGCTGGGAAAAAGGAGATAAGAGTGACCAAAGTAACAAGAAAGCGAACCATTAAGAGGGCAAAGGCGAAATTGGGGTAAAAGATATTAATAAATGTAATAAAATAAAAAGAAAAGTGATTGTTTTAATATAATCATGAAATTAAAATCTACCTACGTAAAGTTGGTTAATTGCATCTAGTATTGATAAATGTATACATCACACTTTTAATGGATTTTTTTTTCTAACAGACTTATAAGCGCGTATAAACATTCGCATACAACTATACATCTCATATGTATGTTTTGAACTCGTATATGTATAACATTTGTACACGTTGTTATATAACCATTTTGAGCTTGAATACATCCATATTCAACTTAAAATACATTCGTATTTGGGGGCTTATCGAGTAGAAGTACAAGTGAAATTAATTAAAATCATCTTTTTTTTATACATAATAACACAAATCTGTGCAAATATTGAAGAACACAATGCATACAAAAACAGAGCCGCCCGTCTCTACAGATTGCTGACATACATTCACCACGCCTGTTACAAAACGACATCCATTAGAGTAACAGCAACATCCTCGATCGACTTCTTTAAAGCCATATTCCTCGATTTTCTCGAAATTACAAAATTTCGATCACCATCAATCTCTTGCATTGTTCTGCCATGGCTCATGATCTTGCTAAGGCCACCCTTGGCCTCACTCTTCCTGTTCAAATCGATTCCCCCAAGGTCTCTCTTTCTCTGTTTCTTCAACCATATTTGACATATTTCAGTGGATTTTGAATGCCTGTAACGTTCTTGATAATCTTGATGAATTCTTCTTTGTGGGTCTTTCTGGGTTCTGATATAATTGATGAATCAGTGGATTTTGATTATCTAAACATAGATTGAGGTTATTTTTGGATTTTGAGATTAGTAGTTATCGAAATCCTTGGTATATGTTGAATGATTCATTGATCTGTTAGACCGGTAAATATTTGATGGGTATTCATACACTTCATATAAGATATGTGCTAAATGAGATGACATTGTGTCATCCAAAATCTAGGTGGAGTAATAGCTTTATATGAATGTTAGTATAAGTTCATCAAATCACTAATGGCTAATATGTTACATTGTATCATATCTTGATGATATTATCTCAGAGTAATTGGTAAGGTCAAGATAGTGAAACATTTACTTTGGTCTCTTTATCCATCTTAAAAAAAATTTAAGCTTTTATTCTCTTGTTTTCGAAATACGAAAGATTTCATTTGCTGCGAAAGATATCGATATAGTAGAATGGAAGGGGGATATGCTTGCAGTGGGTGTGACAGAGAAAGATACGATGAAAGACAATAACTCAAAGTTCCAAAATTCCATCTTGAAAAAGATAGATTCTCAACATGGTGGATTATTGTTCCAAGTATCTACCGAGGAAGACTTCACAGGAAAACCTGGACAGTCCACTGTTCTTAGGCTTTCAGGTCACGGACCCAAACGGGTCGGGTTATTTGGGATTGGAAAATGCACCACGGGTTCATCTACAGCAGCTTATCGGGCGCTTGGTGAGTCTATTGCCTCATCAGCAAAGGCTTATCAAGCAAACTGTATTGCCATCATTCTTGCTTCTTCAGAAGACCTGACTCCCATATTGAAGATCACAGCTGCATCAGCAATAGCTACTGGTATTTTACCTATTCTGCCCATGTTTGTGCATGCATAACTCGTCAGGATAAGGTTGTTTATGTCATTCAACAACATTGCTTTTGAATCTGATTGTTGTGCTATATGATGGTGTTAGGGGCATTACATGGTACTTATGAAGATAACAGATTTAAATCTGAATCCAAGAAACCTACTTTAAAATCTGTTGACTTTCTTGGACTTGGAGTTGGACCTGAACTAGAGAAGAAACTCAAGTACACCGAGCATGTTTTCACAGGGGTGGTTTTGGGAAAAGAGCTTGTGAATTCACCAGCCAATGTTCTCACCCCTGGTTAGTCATCCTTTCTTCACGCTATCTAATCTGTTAAAACAACATTTTCCAAATCAATTTGGTGATGGTTGGCTGGTTAGTTACATTTTTTTGCTGTTGAACTTATACCTCAGTGGCACTGGCACAAGAGGCTGAAAAGATTTCTTCAACTTATAGCGATGTTTTTAGGGTGAAAATATTGGACACCGAACAATGTAAAGAATTGAAAATGGGCTCTTATCTTGGCGTGGCTGCAGCTTCTGCAAACCCTCCTAAGTTTATCCATTTATGTTATAAACCCGACGAGTGGATCCATAAAAAAGAAGCTGGCTTTGGTAGGAAAGGGACTCACTTTTGACAGGTAGTAGTTTTATTTTTTCAGTAAGTATTTGTTTTTGGCATGTATCAGTTATCTTTTTTGCTTGCAGTGGTGGCTACAACATTAAAACGGGACCAGGTTGTTCCATTGAGCTTATGAAATTTGATATGGGAGGCTCGGCTGCAGTATTAGGTGCTGCAAAAGCTCTTGGTCAAATTAAACCGCCTGGTGTAGAGGTAACAGAAATATTTTAATTTCTCAGTTTTTACTTTTGTAAATGTCCACTTGATTTTCTTGTTAGTTACAATAATATATGAACTTTTAAAAACGTATTAAAGCTGCAGAACAACTTATAGCATACATGCGTTTCCATTGCAGGTTCATTTTATTGTAGCAGCTTGTGAAAACATGATAAGTGGAACAGGAATGAGGCCTGGAGATATAGTGACAGCCTCAAATGGAAAGACGATTGAGGTACTTCCCCTGCTTATGTATAATATTCATTAGCACAGCGGGATAAGTCGATCCGATACATATAAATGAAAAACTTTATATAATCAATGTTAATATCGGTTTTAGGTAAATAACACTGATGCTGAAGGAAGGCTTACACTTGCTGATGCATTGGTATATGCTTGCAACCAAGGTGTGGACAAGGTATAACTCTTTTTACATGCTTGTGTGTTGCCATGAAGGTTTTTTTTGTGACTTCTATATATTCTTCGTGTGTTTTTGACTATTTACATTTGAAAACTTGTCTATTGACAATTTCGCAGATAGTTGATCTGGCGACCCTGACAGGGGCATGCATAATCGCTCTTGGGCCCTCAATTGCGGGTATGCACCATAAAGAAATTATTATTTTTTTGTATAATATACACACTAAAGTGTGACATTGATAATGAAGACACTTAAACATTTTTGAGAATTGTACCTTATGTTTCTTAAAATATGAACTTTTAGTTGTTGAACTTTCTAAAAGATCAGAATTGTAAGATGTTCACTACTTTATCCATGGTAAGTAAGTGTAACATTGATGATGACACTCCTAAAACAGGGGTCTTCAAGCCGAGCGATCAGCTGGCAAAGGAGGTGGTTGCAGCCTCAGAAGCAGCCGGAGAAAAGCTTTGGAGGATGCCAATGGAGGAGAGCTACTGGGAAAAGATGAAATCAGGTGTAGCTGATATGGCCAATAGCGGCGGCAGGCAGGGTGGTTCTATTCTTGCTGCTCTTTTTTTAAAGCAGGTCCCTACTGCATGCTCTTTTCTTTCTGCTTTATACTCAGTATAGCACATTCTTTTAATTCGTTAACGACCTGCACCAATTCACAATCGAACAAAAATTACTGGAATCTAACAGCTAAGACACTGTGTGATCAAAGAAAATCCAAGATTCAACATGGTTTATGAAAAGTAAAAGAAAACTAGTTAATTTGCTTGTTTTAACCCCAAAAGTTCAAAATTACAAAAGAATATGAACAAGAATAACGACTATGTTATCTTTTATCTTAAACATTTGTGTTTTGTTTCAGTTTGTTGATGAGAAGGTACAATGGTTGCATATTGACATGGCGGGTCCCGTCTGGAACGACAAAAAGAAATCTGCAACAGGGTTTGCCATTCCTACTTTGGTCGAATGGGTGATTTCCAACTCTTCGTGTTGATGCTTTACAAATAAAGAGCATCACTGAAGGAAATAATGAAGATAAGGGAAATTTAGTTTTGATCTTCTCATTTGAGGAGTTGTGATTGTGATGGATGTTATTTCTAAGTTAAAAGGTTTTCAAAGATATGAAATTGGAGTCTTGATAATGAATCCTTTTTTTGTTGCTTATGTTTGTTTCATCTCTACTGAGTACTATCACTCCATTCATCTACGCTACTCCATGTCATGTTCAGATATATAGTCTGGCAATGCCTCAAGTGTTACATATTTTATTACGGAATCTTATTCGGGGTAAATAGTTCAAAGAGATGTATGAATATTAATAATTAATAATTATACCAAAACTAGGAGGATACGGCCTTGCGCGCTACGCGGGTGTTTAAATAAATAAAAAACACAGTTCTTGACACAATTTCGTTCGATAATTACCGGAGACTACAACCCCTCCCTCTCCGAAATCCCTTACAACACCCTTTTCCTCGAATTGGGGGTTTCCTCGTCGGGCGTCGGTGGTCATCGACAGGTTTTTCAACTGCCTCCACCATCACAATACCTTTCACTTGAAATTTGAGAACCACAATCTCAACATTTGATTCCTATTTAAAGCACAGACAGAGAGGCCATAATGAAATTTACACAAAGTTTAGTGGTCAAAATCAGATCAACCAGAGAAACCTCCTGCTCATTCATTTGCTTTTTACATAATATATGTAAAAGAATTAGTGAATCCAACATTATTCTATTCATAGTCAACTATGTTGAATGGTTGGTTATGTTATGTAAACAATCTAATATTGTACATAAGTTGAGGATCCATTGTTAGTTGTTATAAGAATTTATTTAATGCGATATGTTTTTTACACATATAAAATGGTGTACTCGATGCTTGATTTAACTTTCGTTTAACCTTCAACTCTAGCCCGCAAATAAAATGAATAACTTCATGTCAGAATTAAAGATGTCTTTGAGTTCTGAATTAATTCCATGAGCGAATGAGAATTACTAATTAACATAATAACAATTGCAAAATGATGACTACAGTTAGGGTTGCAAACGAGCCGAGCCAAACCCGAGCTCGTATGGGCACGGGCTCGGCTCGCGATGACTTAGGAGAGCTCGAGCAGCTCGAGCTCGAGCTCAGCTCGTGTCAAGCTTTATTTTTTATAGCTCGAGCTCGGCTCGACAAATACTTTTTCAAGCTCGAGCTAGGTCGGGTTCGGCTCGAAAAATACTTATTCAAGCTCAAGCTCGGTCGGGCTCGGCTCGTTTATTTATTAAAATATTATTTTTAATATTTTTATATTTGATTTTGATATATATTTATAATTATATATTTATATATAACCTTATTCATATTATTTAATTATTTTTTATCATAACTTTATATATAATATATATTATTATATATAATATTTAATAAATTAAATAAAAATATATAAATAAAAAGCTCGTTTAGGCTCGCGAGCCGGCTCGAGCTCGATACGTGAAGCTCGGGCACGGGCTCGGGCTCGATAATTAAATGAGTTTTTTTTTCAAGCTCGAGCTCGGCTGGGGCTCGATAAAGCTCGGCTCGTTTCAAGCTTTTTATCGATCCGATCTCGAGTAGCTCACGAGCGGCTCGGCTCGTTTGCACCCTATCTACGATACTTTCTTTTTATTAGTTTTTTTGTTAAGTGCTTTTCTTTTATTGGTCCATGCGTTGCGTAGAGGGTATTTTTTTTTTTTGCTAATTCACACTCCTTAATTTGTTCATTAATCCATATTTATCGAAACACAAAGATAATCGTTTTATCAGCGAATTTAAATGATTTCCAAGTATTTTGGTTACCATTTCTTGGCCTACAAGAAGCATCAAAACTACAAGGTCAAACATGCTTAATACAAGTAGTACAGGGGGTTTATGTATAAGTTACCAACCATCAAGAGTCGAGACCGCTTGTGTGCTGATCAAGCTACCGAAGTTCCTCCTAACCCTAACGTCAAATCGGAAAATTGAAATCGGAGAATCTAGGGTTAAAAATGGTGGCAACAGATTTGAAGTCGGAGGTGAAGAAGTTAATGGAGAAAAGGAGTGCTTTGGAGACGGAGATGAACGTGATCATCGGGCGTCTTTGTCAGCCAGGCGGTCCTGGACTTTCCGGCAATCTCGTTGACTCTGAGGCAATTCATTCTCATAGCTCTATCATAATTTTAATTTTGTGTATATGTGGCTCCTTATTAGAGTAATTTTTTAGTTGATAATTGGCGATAATATATTTAAGTTGTAAAGTGTTACTAAATTGATATATCACTAGCATCTTTGATTTGCAGTAGGTGTGAGGTTCAATGTTTTGTCGGAAAACCTTTTGTAGAAGCTTGAGGCCCTCCATCGCTATCTTAAAGTTGAGAATATGGCCATTTGAAGTGAAAATGAATATGTTCTACATATCTTATTATGATGTATGCTTAGTTTCTATCTTCTTATGACCATTTCTGTTATCATAGATACAGTGTCATTTAGCTAAATGTGTATCAGTGTGTCATTTATAAGGCTTATAAAAGCAGAGTGAAGTGATCCCTTTGAGTTATGAGCATGTCTTTATCTCTATTACTAGTTTGTTGACTTGTTCATGATGGAAGGAAGCTTTGTGGGGTTGGTATATCGTCACATCATTGTCAGTTTAAGTTTTGTTTGTACATGCGAGGGTGGTGGAGGTGGAAAAGCATATAGTGAGAAGAGAAATGGCAATGTATTACATTTAGTGGAAGCCACATTACCCATTTTCGCAAACTAAAAGATGTGGATTTTTCATACAGCTGTCCTTGTATTCCTAACATTGATGACAAACTTTTAATTTGATGGGTGGATGGCACTAGAGATTAGTACTTTTCAGAGGTGGGTGCATCATAAATAAGAATTATTAAGCTGACCTTGCAAAATGAAAACGGAAGTTATAGATTTTGAGATGGAAAATGGGTTTTTGGTGTTCATTGTGACAGTGAGATATATGAGATTTTTATTCGCATGGTCTAAATATTTAAGATACAACCCATGCTGTAGGCTGCTTTTGACTCCTTACTTATACGCACTTAAGGATTTTGTATTTACAATACACCCCCTCATAGTTAACTAAAGTGCATGTCGCCCTCTTTCAGTA
This sequence comes from Flaveria sonorensis, assembly GCA_025506505.1. Classification (NCBI taxonomy): domain Eukaryota; kingdom Viridiplantae; phylum Streptophyta; class Magnoliopsida; order Asterales; family Asteraceae; genus Flaveria; species Flaveria sonorensis. Next base: position 52,298,489 of record CM046424.1, read on the forward strand.
CTATTAATATTCTACCAGAAAGCGTGTGATGATAGTATCATGATAACTAGTATGCTGAGGTAGATTATCACTAGTAAGCAACCCAAGTATTTCTTTTGGAAGAACTTTAATGGAGGTGCAAGAAGCTTGTGTTTCTATGACTATGTTCATAGATCTCAACAAACTAAGTTAAACACAAACATTCTAACCAGTATGTTTAAAAAATGTATGATTACATGTGATGATTGTCCCTGTGAGTATCATTCAGTTCCTTATGTTTTGGTCAAAACTATAGAATCTAGATCAGTTTAAGGTCTGTTGACCTGTTTGTACCTCTCTCTATCTGTTGCTGATAGTTTAGGACTAAACTCTCTGTAATTTTAATCCAACGTCCCATGTTGAATGAGATCTCATGCACTTATTAGCTTTCAGTATCAAACTAATATTGACTGATGCATCTCTTTATGATCTTAACCACATGTTATAAAAGTTACAATACATTTGGCCATTTGGGAATTTGGAAGTTGGCTTGAAGTGCGTTTTGAAAAGCTCTTTTTCTGCAGGGGTTTCCGAGGTCAGACATTGACATTCCAGTAGTGCGAGCTGACCGACATAGACTTGCAGGTCTGATAAGTATCATTTCTGCCATTGAAATGAACTAATTTTAGTGTTTTTTTGTAGGTCCTTTTTTATTGTCATATGACTCAGTTATGTAGAACTCATAATAATTCTTCTTTTATGTCAAACCTATTTCACATTTGGATTTCCCTTATTTAATTGCGTCTTCAGAAATTCGTTTATGTATTTTTTATTAATGATTGCCATTTTTGCTTTCTGTAGTATTGAAGGTTCCACCAAATCAGTGTCTCTAGATATTAACTGATGCATTTTTTTTTCATTGAACTTCTACTCACCCTTTTCTCAATACAGGGCTGAGGAATGATCACAAGGATATCACAGAGAAAATAAGCCAAAGTATTGAACTGCTCCATTCATCAAGGCTTCCTTCTAAATCATCAACTGCTATGGACTCAGGTTAGCTTTGTTAAACAGTTTGATTAACTCATAAAAATATGCTGGTTCTTTTAAATTATGACTTCATTTATTATTTGTTATAACATAATAGGATTGCGTTTTTCATTGTCTAGAAGGTGATATTGCAGGTTCCAATAGCCAAGGTGTTGTGGATATAAGTTCATCCATGAGTGTCATGGATGTGGATGTGAGCAGACCATTTGCAATGGTGGATGAAATAAGTGAGGAATCACCAGCAGCAGAGGATGGTTTACAACTTGGAGATCAAATTGTGAAGTTTGGGAAAGTTGAATATGGTGATAATTTGCTACCAAAGCTTGCATCTGAAGCACAAATGAATCAAGGACTTTCTGTTCCTATGCTAGTTATGAGGCAAGGGACTTTGATTAACCTCACTGTCACACCTAGAACATGGCGAGGCCGTGGCTTGCTTGGGTATGCCATCTTTGTTTTAAAAAACTGTACTTAAATATTATAATAATAATATAGTTATTTTCTTAATTTTCTTAATACAAGCGTTTGAATGAACTTTCGGTTACTTTCAACCCTTTTGATCAGTTCTCTAATTCATATACTTGTTTTTGCAGATGCAACTTCCGGATCCTGTGATGCATTCTTCCATGTTGTTAAAACATTGCGGTGTTTTCATATACTTGCGTATACTGTTTTTGTAAGTACAACAATGCTAAAGAGTTTCTAGACTTCATTGCTCTTAGTTCATTTAATGCTTGCTATAGTATCAATGCTCACTATTGCGTGTGTATGCATTGTTGGCTTGTATGGTACAAGCTGTTTATGCATGCCTTACTCATTTTCGTTTTGAATATGGGCATGGAATTTTAACATTTTGTACCTTTGAAGACTATCTACGTCATAGTCTCATGTGAGTGATCCTTACAGACCTATCAAGCATAAGGTGTTCTCTAATTGAAGGATTGGTCAATGTGCTTAAGTATCTTCTTGTAATCTTCCTTTAAATTCCGAGTTTATTTTAAGGAATTTGTGTACTTAAAATGTGTGCCTTTTGCTCAAGTGCAGAGCTTATTAGTAGGTGGCCCCTCCTCATGATAGCTGTGGTTGTCTCTAAGCTATTAGCTTCAGCGTTGTAAAAATCCTTAGGCGCTAGTCGGGCGGTGAGATAGGAACTAAGGGTTAATCAGGATTAATCGGATTTATATGTAATTTTTATAACTAATATATATAGCATAGTTCAAACACAAATAGTTAAGCTTAAACATAGAAAATTAAGCTTAAATATAGCAAATTAAGATTCAAATATTAACATATTAGTTCAGATAGAAGATCAAGTAGTTCAAAATTCATCATCTAGTTCAAAATTCATCATCATCTTGTCCATATTGTTTAATGATTTGAACACCATCCGATTCGTATTCAACCTCCTCATTACTTTCTTCTCATCTTCTGACTCAAATTCTTTATCATAAAGTTCTCTTGAGGCATTTGTCTTCACACTTGTTCTAGCATTTGTTCGATTAGACAATACTTCATCAAGACCAGTGGCATCACTAACTACTTCCCAAGGTAGGTCCGACTCAAGTTCTTCATCTACACCATCAACAATCCATTTTTTAAACCCGCTACAATCCTCCGCTATAAATACTTCACGATTTCTCAACTTTCTTTTCTTGTTTTTCTCCATCAAATTTGCATTAAATTGAACAAAAACAAGATCGTTTATTTTGTTCGCCTCTAGCCTATTTCTTTTCTTTGTATGTACGTAAGAAGTTCAACATAAACAATAAGTTCAATATTAAGCTTGAGTAAATATAACATAAATTGTATACATTTAATCACTAACCCCTTCAAATATGCTTCAATTTCTTTCACATCCTGCGAACTAGTAGTCAAAGAAAGTATCCTCATAGCAATCTTTTCAATTTGGAGTTGAATTATCATACGTTTCTCATCAATTTGCTATAATTAAAACAAACTATTTAATAAGGATATATAGAAATTTAAAACAAGAATGTTGTTATTTATTAAATTAGTATTGCCCGGATCAAATTTATCATCGTTGACCACACATGCTTTTTATGCAATTGGACGCTCAAATTTTCCTTGTTTACACTTGTAGATTGACAACTCAACCGACAAGATAGTTTTTTGCATTTCATAATCTTCGGAAAAAAACACCATACAATCAACCCCCGCATCATTAGCATCTAAATCATCTCAACCTCCGGATTATTATAAAAATAATATGGGTTTAGAATGTAGACTGTCATATATAGACAGTATCAAGCCTTTTTGATGACTTTTTTAAGATAATATCCAAAATAGGCTCATATGCACTTTTATTATCATTCAAAGCATCGATAATCTCTTTTTTCCTTTTGAAGCTCACCGTATATAAAACCCATTGAGGGCTTCCAATCCGCATCGACCATTCGGAGAACTTTGACTAACGGTGCGAAAAATTTCAAATATGTTGTAACACCACTCCAAAATGAGGGAATATAACTGTTGCAAAACGAATTTCCTTTAACGGTCTTAACAAACTTACATTTTCCCCATTCTTCACTAGAAAACATTTGTCAAAGTTGAGACTTCTTCTCCAACAAACTTTGTAAAGTAAGAAAATGCGAAAGCAAATCTTGTAAATCCCGGTCTCACTATTCCTCTTCTTTGTATATTTTCTCAGGGGTAACTTTGTAAAATAGTAACCAACCTTCAAAAGTGTTCCAATTAGAAAACTCAAGTTTTAAAAGTGTTTCAATTTGGTCACTCAGTTTTTATATTTTATATAAATTAAAAGTCTTAACATGTTTTTTAGCATGTTATACTTTTTGTTTCAATTAGAAAATATTTTTTTCTATCTTTTGATGCTGATATGGAATGTTGACGAAAATTTTTAGTACTTTTTTTTATTCTTTTCATAATTAACATGTTTTTTTTTATTTTTTAATATAATTTGATATATTAAAAATTCTGATCCTCACGTCTTCTCCATCGTTACTTTCTTGACATAAGAAAATTTAATGATGACTCGATTTGATCGTTTAGTGATCCAATTTGAAAAAAAATATGCATGAGTGACTAAATCAGAACACTTTTGAAACTTGATTAATATTCTGTGACATTTTTCCTATTTTCTCATCATAGCCAATGTTTTGTGATGGGAATAAATAAACACCGTTACTTTTTTTTGCTTGATCGAGAGTTTTTTTATACCTTGGTAATCCTCCAATAGCTTCAAAGATGAAATAAACTTATAAATATTAGTAGACAATTAACAAAATAACAATATATATAATAGAGCAAAAATATAAAAAGAAAAACATAGTTTTTTTTAATTACCTTCAAGCATGAGATTAATGGTATATGTTGCACATGATGTCCAAAAGATTGTTGGTCTTTTCTCCTTTAGCATGATGCTTCTTCTTGTTCTATCCGACCATGCATCGGTCATAATTGAGCATCCTATAAATCTCCATTCCTCTTCATATTTTCTCAAAGAGGTTTTAATCCTTTCAACCTCTTTTTTTAGATAAGTATCTCTCATTTCATATCAAGTAAGAGGCATGACATTTGGTCCAAATTGACCAACTGCCTCCAATAATGTTTTAAAGATGTATCTTTCAAAGACATGAAATAGAATTGCACATTCATAAGCCCACTTACAAATGTATTTTTTTACACGGATCATTTGCTCTTTTCAAACAACATTGTTAAGATTACTTTGTTTGTTATTTTTTTTAACACCCTTGGAAGTTGCAAATCTATCCATGGGACCAAAAGACCGAGGTTCCTTCAAATCTCCAAAACAATCGTCAAGGTCAATTGTTTCATTATTAATGTTCACCTCGGCTCTTAAAGATTCGTCACTATCTTGTTTAGCTTTTTTTTTGTTTTTGCTCTCACCAAGAGCATTTTAAACCCTCATTTGATCATCTTTTGTTGCTTTTTTACATATTGTAATATTTTCCACTATTCCCGCTATATGTTGTTTTAACCTATAAACTCCTCCGGACATAATTTTATCACACAAAAATATATAAAACTTTATCTAACTTGGTTGCATCCACTAATTTTCCATACTTCCTTCCGATATCATCTGAGTTCCATTTCAAAATTTGATTAGCAATTGATTTCATTGATGCCATCTAATATAAAAATCGTATTGCTAATGATATAAATATTATTCAAACATAAAACTTAAATTAAAAGATTTCTAACATTGTTTTAGTTTTATAACAATTAACAAACATATATAAAACATTACTAACAATTAACAAACATATAAAAAACTTATTTAGTTTTATAAAGCAATAGTGCAATACAATAGATATCAACAGATGTCAACAAAAACACAGAAGATAAGTCCACTCATCTACCGCCGATCGAAGAAACAATCATAAAAAAGAACAAACAACACCCTCAATCATCTATTTCAGCACCCACTGATAACAAATTAGGGTAAGAACTCAAGACAACGTACCGATTTGGTGAAACAAGTTCGATCGACAACTCCAGAGAAGATAAGCTGCTGTTCGGTCGTCGACACCCTCAATCTTCTTCTTCTATTTGTGAAACAGGTTTAGGTCTGGCGCCTTGTTTGGTTTTCCTTCTTCAATTTGGTGTAAAAGCTTCGATCTAGTGATAAGTTTCGGTTTGGTGAGTGACGGCTAGTTTATTGAAGTTTTAAAATCCATGGATCGGGTCTTCTTTTTACTGATATGCTTGTGTTTCTTAAATGATAAACCATTGACCGCCTTTGACCGATTATAACGATTTTCACCGATTTGGTCCGATTTTGACCGATTAGGACCGCCTTTGACCAACTTGGACCAACTACCGATTATTGCCTCCGATTACATGAAATCGCCACGGTTGCCCTCCGATTCCCGATTCCTAGCCGATTAATCGGCGCCTAGCACCAATTTTTCCAACACTGATTAGCTCTAACACGGGGCCCATCATGGTGTTCCATGAGGTTGCCCTTCTTTGAAACATAAACGGAAATCTTTATGACCCGGCCAACCAACCGCAAAAACCCAATAATAATTTGCAAGAACCATCATTAGACCTGGAAATTACCAAGTCATGTCCAACCCTGAACCACAGGTAGATTGTCTGCATTATATCACAATCATCCAACCTCCAAAAACTCATATACAACAGAAAGTGACTAATCTAAGCATTATCATCAACTATCTCGAGTGATTGGGTTACAGCCTGCCTAAATGTGGACTCTCAACAATGTTTGATTTCAAACCAAGCACTTAAAAAGGATTCAAGTAAATTCATCTATGAGTGGACTAGCGTTCCCTTAATATTGTTAAGTTTTTTCGGAAGCAGCGGTAATAGTAAGAGTGCTGCACTCTTTTGTAGTTTGTATGTGTAGGAACATCGTTCACAAAAAAAAAAAAAAAAATAATTGTTTTATCGATAAAGAACTTTGATTACAATGCAAAGAAACTAAACAAACAGATACATGATGTTAGAAACAACAAATAACAAAAGAAACAGAACAATGGCTGAGGATTTCTGTTGAACAAGGTCCCTTAAAACAGATTTCGGGCCACCAGGTGAATCCCGTCTGTCTCCCAGGTACAACAGCCGAGCAGAAGTACTGCCGGAGTTAGCCTAGCACCCGAAACCACTACCTGAAACGGAGAGCACGAAGTTGCGAGAAAGCTGGAATTGTTCTTTCTGAGTGTTGTGCAACATATAAAACTGGGGTTAAAACCTGCACAAGACACCAGGTCTTGTATATATGCTGTGAACTCTGTGGCATTTAGTAACTGGAGCATCCCTTAGTTAATTCACGGTTTATTTAATAGGAAAGCGAACTGACTGTCTGTTACGAAAGCGAACAGACTATCTGTTACGAAAGTCCAACAGTCAGTCAACACTTCAAAATATTTAGACAGCTCTCAAGCGGCAATGCGAGCGTGCGAAGTGCGCCATCAAAACGCCACATTGCGCCCATCACCCGTGCCCATGCGCGTTGGGTGCTTCGCACCCTTGCTTGACCTTGGGTGTCCCTCAACATATGTGGGAAGACAATCCTTTGAAAAGTCCCACTTATAAACTAATTTATAGTTTATCCTTCCACCATGTGGGACAACAACTTCCACTCAGATTTTTCACAGCTTTTGTGTTTCAACCACACAACTTTGAGCATCGATATCTCATTCATCTTAGCTCCATTTTGAACACGGTTAGTTCGTTGTGTTCCTCTCACTTAGGAGAACACATAAGAAATGGTTTGGTATTAATTGCAACAAATACAATTAATTATTAATGTCCCAAATGATGAGAAATCATATTTTTCTCACTAAACTCCAACAGTATGTTATGGGGAACCATTAACTTTTTCAGATTCACCTATCAAATTCGAACAACTATCCTTCATAATATGTATGACATGAGTACTACAACTCTTTACTGGTGGTATCGTATGACTTATCTGGATCAACATATTATGCCAGTTATTATGTTCTGAAATTTATCAAGCGTTCTCTACTATTTGATTCTGCGCTACACAAGAAATACATAGGAATTAGTTATGCATTTGGGTTGAGGATTTCCTTTCACCATATTCTGCTAATACCCCTTCCCTCTGTAGCAATCTGTGATGTTTTGATGTCTCATCTTCATGACAGCACCAGGACTTCCTGATCCTTTTTTTTCTTTAATCGAGTAATCAATCAAAGTGGCTGTATTTCAATATATAACATGATCAAAAAAAAAAGAAAAAAGAACACTGGTAACTCACCTATGCTTTATTTCTGAGTCACGATCCTGCTCAACATGAATTGGATGCGTTGAAATCGATTCTCTTTTTAGTGGATTTTGATATTAATAAAATCACACTCCCTTTGAAATCATTCTCATAGGTGATCATGTTATGTCTGTAATGGAATTAAATCTATCACAACACTCAAATCTTCTTAGAATCTACGTATGTACTCCCGAACCAAATGTGCAAATAGAGTAGAAAATGCATGTGTTTGCCAGTCAAAAAAATCTATGCGCATTTGTAATAGTTTCAAGAACGTTCAGGACTCTTTTCATGCCATATTTTCTTTAGGTGCCACTGCCAATTGGTTTTTTAACGAGCTCTTGAAGATGAAACCCAGGTGACTTGATGATATTGATTTGAGTAGTGTATGACTTTGGAAGTTGCTAAGGCTTCTTGATGACTCCCTTGGGATGATCCTAAAGGACAAAAAGTTCATAATTAGAGAATCATATACAAATACTACTCTTGCATAAATATATTAATAATGGGTGGTATTTCAAAAGATTTATTGTGTGTCGTAATTCATTTAAGATATGTAACGAACACTGAGATGCTCAACCGTTGAAACCATATAATTGAAGCAAGTAAATTGGTTCAGCCTCTTTGAGATTCATATGCTTCAATTTTAACAAAATTTTTGACAAACGGTTTGAAACTCAGAGCTAACCTATTTATCCAAACCCATTCTTTGACCTAGGTAGTCAAACGCAGAAGGCACACTCAAAAAGCAAAGACCTGTGTGTCGCCTAGGTGCACGGGGCAAAAGAAATCACACTTTGAGACAATAAATCCCCGGGTAACAAATAATAATCTATTGGCGTAAAAGGTTGAGTACAATAACAAAGTCATTTATAGTTAAAGTGATAAAGTTGTCACACTCACCTAGGATTTGGGCCTCCTATGTGACTGATCGATAACAACTTAACACCGAAAACATAACAATCTCTATTAAAATTGTATTATAATTACAAAGTATAAAATATTATACAACAAATCTTCTTTGATAATTCTTCTTTGATAGGTCTAAACTTTGCTCACCTTGGTCCTAAGGGATTACCTGAGATACATAAGTTTTTAACACAAAACATACATTAGCCAGTAATGCTAGTGAGTTAACATATTGCTCATAAACATTTTTTTTATACTTTATCTTTGTTATGCATGAGCTTATTTAATATACAAACATTTTAACTTCATACAGATCTCTGTTTTACTTTTTTTAAATGTGCACACCGTCTTCAGTCTTACACATACATTGCTAAGGCCTAATGCAGATTACCCTTAATTTTACTAACCACTCATAGTGAATATACTGTTACCATTATAATCAATGTATAAAATTTAAATACCACCTATTAACTCATCTTGATATTGATGTAGGCTTGCATGATGGTAATCTACTGTACCCCACGATTATCCTTTATCAAAGGTCTATATAATTTATTAAGACTAGGTTGCCTACTAAATAACAATAACTGGAAAGTATTTAAAGCTAAACGAAACCTTACATGAGATCCGCTGGATGCCTTTGGACTGGCTATGGCTTGCGAATACCTTGAATGCAACGTTATCTAGGTTGCATTTTGAGATTTAGGTTCGAATGAGAAATGGCTGAAGTTGAGTTTCTATTTATTTCATCGTTACAGATCGTGTAGAACATGTTACCGTATATCATTACCTCCAGGATGGAGTCATTGATATTCTTCACCCCCCGAGTTGTTTCTTGAACGGCCACAACCTTATGAACTGTAAGGACAAAGGTTACGATCAATAATCACATTCTTGTCTTGATTCACACTTGTGAACTGCAAATGATGACCTTTAAAAATCAATGTCCTGACCGACCAATCCAACTTGATCAGTTTGATATTTACGTAATTAATACATGTTAATGACATATATGTTCAAACTTAAATACATATCAAAAATGATACATGAGTTCAAATTCAAAAGCTACAAACAAATAAATAGTTTCATCAGTTGTCTATTAACTGTCTTGATGACCCAACTTTCGTACCCGTCACTTCTAGAAGTCACTTTTCAATGTTCAAACAATGACCCTAACACTTGTCGTGTGGAAAGAAATGAAGTACGACACTTGGTGACGCTACAACAAAAAAACAAGACATACGAGTCCATTGTTGAAGGTAGAGACGCAATTCAATGAGTCCGCTAGCAAAATACGGATAGTGCAAATTACTATTTTAAAAACATCTTGTACTATCTACATATGCAATTTATAGGATTTAAACTTTTAATTTTTTGGATAGATATGAGACATATTACCACTGGATGTCTCTTGGGATCATTACTAGAAAAGCTCTCATTTTCGATAATTTTCTGATGTCATTTCCTTTTCCTTTGCCTATATTTTCTTGCAAAGTTGTCGTAAAAAAGTAGGATTTTTTTTTCTTATATGATTATTATTGAAATTTCCCAAACCTTTTTTTTCACAAAAAATTTCGTAGGAAAAAACATTCTGGATTTGATATTGTTCTAAACTTAGATTTAGTACTGTTGCTGCTGCTGCTCCTCCTCCTCCTCTTTCTCCTCCTACTCCTACTACTACTCCTACTACTACTACTCCTCCTCCTTCTCCTCCTACTACTACTACTACTACACCTCCTCCTCCTCCTCCTCCTACTCCTCCTCCTCCTACTCCTACTACTACTACTCCCTCCTCCTCCTCTTCCTCCTACTACTCCTCCTACTCCTACTCCTCCTCCTACTACTCCTCCTCCTCCTCCTCCTCCTACTACTCCTCCTCCCATCCTCCTACTACTCCTCCTCCTCCTACTACTCCTCCTCCTACTACTACTACTACTACTACTACTACTACTACTACTACTCCTCCTCCTCCTCCTCCTACTCCTCCTCCTGCTGCCGCTGCTGCTGCTGCTGCTACTCCTACAGCTGCTGCAATAGTAGTAGTAGCAGCAGCTCTGCTGCTGCTGCTACTGCTACTACTACTACCACTGCTACCACTACTACTACCACTACCACCACCACCACCGCTGCCTCCGTCGCTTCTGTCTGTCTTGCTGCTTGCTGCTCCTGCTGCTGCTCCTGCTTACTATACTGCTGCTGCTGCTATTATTATTATTATTAGTCCTATTATTATTATTATTATTTTTATTATTATTATTATTATTATTATTATTATTATTATTATTATTATTATGCTGTTGTTGTTGTTATTATTATTATATTTATTTTTATTATTATTATTATTTTTTTTATTATTTTTATTATTTTTTATTATTATATTATTATTATTTTATTATTATTATTATTATTATTATTATTATTATTATTATTATTATTATTATTTTCTATTATTATTATTATTATCATTATTATTATTATTATTATTATTATTATTATTATTATTTAGTTAGTTTCTTATATATACAATTAGAAAGAGGTTCAAATACAAAGTGTATTTTTGCTAAAAAGTATGAGAAGACACAATGAGTCAAAAAAGTCACAAAAAATTATATCGCACAATCTAAATTGAATTTCAAAAATGTAATTCCGAGATTTTGTTCCCCTAGCCGTCCTCACTAAGAAAAAAAATAAACGAAAAAACAAAAAAATAAAAAAAAATTAACGTTTTGTTATTATGTCATTTATAAATGATACAATGACGTCATTGTGTCATGATGAAAGACACAATGGCGTCATTGTGTCATTATGAAAGACACAATGACGTCATTGTGTCATAAAAGACACAATGAAATTTTTATTTATTTATTTTTTATTTTTTTCTGAATGAGGACGATGAGTGGAACAGCGATTCCGAAATACTTTTTTGAAATTCGATTTAGATTGTGAGATATAATTTTTTTTGTGACTTTTTTAACCTCATTGTGTTTTCTCATACTTTGTAGCAAAAATACACTTTATAGAATAGTCTCACGTATACAATTATCTCTTTTATTTGTGAGTTTGACATGTAATTATTTTAAACTGACAGCATTATATATTTTGTCATTTTATAACCTTTGTCTAGTTAATTATCTATTCAAGAAAATACTTATTGATAAAAAGAAATTTAAATTTCAAAACCTCAAAATAAAAATAATAAAACTTATGATACTATTACAATATATAAAGTCATAATATGCTGTTTAGCTAAGTCCTACAAACCTACAAACCTATTATCAGCAGATTAAAAGACACTCACAATTATCATCATCAATTTTAAAAGCTTGTTAGTTAAATTAATGAACTCTAACTGAAAAGAGAGATTCTAAACCCTTAATAATCTACAAATTTCATTATTTAGTTTGGAGTTAATCTAACGAGTAATTATTATTTTAGTCCATGTGGTTTGGTGGTTTATAACCATCTTAATCCAATAGTTTAAAACTCCGTTCAACCACCGTGGTTTAAGATTTGTCACAACCAAGTCCGGGGTCACTAACCCCCATCCGTTTATTCCGTTAAGTGTATGTAAAAAGACAAAAATACCCTTGGACTTAAATTGTTACTTTAATATCGATAGACATGCATATATAATGCGTAATATAATACGTACATATAGATAGAACACACACACACACCTCTCTCATTTTTCTTGTTTCTACTATCTTTATAAAACATCACCACTTCCAGCCTGATCAACAACCACGGTCGACCACGCTACTATCACCGCCGCACAACCACCGACACACAGCCACCGCACCCACCGC
>CM046424.1:52311065-52497776 GCA_025506505.1 Flaveria sonorensis
TTTCTATTTTATTTAGAAAGCCCTATAATTATAATGATAAATTTTATGTCATTAATATAGTTTACTCTCTTTAAGGGGTGTTTGGGATTGCTTCTGAAATAATTTATTAACTTATCAACTTTTTTATAATTAATAAGTTGTATGAACTGACTTATGGAACTTATTTACCTTACACCCTTACATTGCAAACACTACAAAATAATTTTTTTGACTTTTTAAAAGTTAATAAACCAATAAGTTGTTTTGATAAGCAATCCCAAACACGTAATGGGAATGGCTAATTGAAAGCCACCAGATTTTCCTTTATTTTTTTAAATTAGCGTTCGTATCTGGCGCTACTTGGCGGGGCTAGCAATGTTTTTTACATACTTGTAGTTATAAGCTTTTAATATAAAGATGTGTTAAATTTTGAAACATTTAATTAAAAAAGATAATAAAATATTTGCCTCTAAACTCTAAGCAAACAAAAAAATGAAAGAAAAAAAATATCAAAATGTAATTATAAAAAGAAAAATGCTACCAATAGTGAATAACTACTATTTGCCCCTTTTAAAATGTATATAGTTATAATTATAATATATATCCTTCAAAGTTTTATTAACACTATGGGTGATGATGGGTCTGTTTAAGCTCTCGTCTTTAAGGCCAGTGATGCACATTAGATCCCTAAGCCCCAACATTTTGTTTTGTTTTTTTTAAACATAACAAATTGAATAGTCTTTATTTTAACCGGTAAAATTAAATACAAAATTAAACATAAATTTTAAATCATTATTCTATATAAAAAAGCAGTGGTTAACTTTATTTAAGGTTATAACACTCATCTAATACCTTATTACATTTAAGTTACATATACTATTAACATCTCCTTCAACACGAATAACATTTCAAGCTTTTTTATAGTTTTACCTCTACTCCACCAAGCTAAAGTTAATAAGTAACCAAACTTTGATTTTGAAATACTAAATCCAACTAAAATATAGTCAGATAGTGGACTCTCATTCTTTATCGTGTAGGTGGGCTATGAGCCTACTTCAACTTGGGCTTAAGCCATTGTTCAAGTTGAAAATCGCTATAGAGTACAGAAGCCCAAGCACCTACGTTCATTTTACTCAAAACAACCCACCTGTGACCTGTCCATACTCCTATACTTAGAGGTGCATCTAAAACCGGGTTCGGACCCGACCCGGAACCGGGTACGGTACGACCCGGTATATGTATACCCGGTTTGGACCCGAAAAAAACAACGTAGGGTTGGAACCGGGTATGTTTTCTAGAATTTCTTAGAACCCCCACCGACCCGGAACCGTTTGAACCCGGTTTGGACCCGGTTTGACCCTTTTTTTTTTTTTTAAAATAGCCGTTTTTTAACGGCTATAATAGCGTTGGGATTGATTTTTGGCTGTTTTTTTTGTCACTTTTTTAGGCTTATATTAGTATAAATAGGTGTGGGTTGATATGGTTTAGTACCCAAGTCTCAAACGCAAAAACATACGCAAAAAAGCAAAAAATACTCTCGTTTACTCTCTTTTACACGTTCACTCTCTTCAATCTTGATATGGCTCACTCACAATCTTCCGTTGGTCAAGGTTCGTCCACGCTCCAACCGTCGTTCGTGTTCTTGCACACAATCGTAACATGGATGTTTGGTGCAATTGGGATATGGTTGAGTTGAGTGACGGGTCTGTAAAGGCTCGTTGCAAGTTTTGTGGAGCTTTGCTTGCTAAAGATTCTAACACGACTTTAAACAAACACATTAGCAAGAAGTTTTGTAAGTCGTTGAAAAGTAATCCGATTCGTAACAAACACAATTGGGTGGAGACGGTGGAATCTTAATTACGATGTTAAATACGGTTCGAGATCGAATGGCGAAGTTCGTGATTCAAAGCTTTGCCTTTTAGTCACTTCGACAATCCTCGTTGACCAACTTAATTCGAGAGATGCTTCAACCTCGTTACACTCACGTAAGTCGTACTACACTTAGACGTTATTGTTTAAAATATGGAACAAGCAAAAAATGATTTAATTGTATTATTTGAAAATTTAAATACCGATGTAAACTTAACTAGTGACGTTTGGTCGGCTCACACGGTTTACCCAATCGTACATTTGCGTCACCGCTCATTGGGTGGATCCAATTCATGGCAATTTATGAAACGTACGATTGCATTTGATCTTTTTCCGCATCCACACACCGAGAATTTTTGTTTTACTTTTTAGATAATGTAATAAGTACTTTAAATTACAAAATAAACTTTTTTCAATTGCATTTGATAACGCCTCTAACAACACAACCGCGGTTGAAAAATTAAAATTAAATATCTCGATTGCAAACGGTGATTTTTTTCCATACTCGTTGTGTTGCACATATTATTAATTTAGTAGTGCAGACGGACTATCCGGGAAATATGTTAATAACTTATTACATCTTTTCGATTTATGTTACATGACGTTTTTAAAAAAGTAGAAGAAGATATCAAGATTATAAACAACTTTGTAAGGATACGCACTCTAGATTTTTAGGTCCTAATTGGGATGTACCTACTTGGTGGAATTCGACTTGTCACATGCTGAATGTGCTTTAAAACAAAAGGGCACTTTGAAAGCTTTTCATAATAGTCTTTCGGATAATGGTGAAGCCGACCCTTTCCGGATGCGGTTGGGAGAATCTTCAACGTCTATCCGAGTTTTCTTGAGGTTTTTTAAAAACTCAACAACAAATTATCGGGAGTTTATTATTCCACTAGTTATTCGGTGCTTCAAGAATTATATTTTATGTCTTTGAATTTTAAAAATTTTCAAAATAAAAATAATATGTTTAATCAAATGATAGAACCAATAAAAGAAAGTTTTAAAAATATTTTAAGGACTTACTACCACCCGTTTTTACGTGTGCTGCCGCTTTAAATCGTTTCTAAATGTTGCGGAGTTGAATGTTTGATAGATGAGATAAATGACAATTTGGATATGCATGACGAAAACCCTAATTTTTCAAACGAGGCAAAAGAAATTTTAATCATAGTTTGAAAACAATTTATAATTTTTATTTAAATAGATATGGGCCTAACGTAAACATAACCATGCCAAGCGAATCAACCTCAAGTGCTAGTACATCGGTTAAAGACCCAGTTTTGACTATGTTGAATGTTGTCCGGGATGTGACGGCTAAACGACAAAGGGGTAACACCCCAACAAGTGAGCTCGGTAGATATAGTGGAACGGACTTTATTTCCACTATGACTACCGAAGATTATCGTGCATTCGATATTTTGGCTTGGTGGAAAGAAAAGAATCTCAATTTCCGATTCTTTCTGTTATGGCCCGTGATTTACTAAGCGTCCAAGCTTCTACGGTAGCTTCGGAATCTGTTTTTTATCTTAGTGGCAGGGTAATATCATTACGGAGAACAAGACTAACTCCGGAGCAGTGGAGATGTGCATTTGTTTAAAGGATCACTTAGACGCAACGGATCGTATACAAGACTAACAAGCCTCGAAGACGAGATTACACTCGAAGCTAAAGTACATGATGAAGAGGTAGAAGACGGAGTATCTTCTGGCATATCCGATGAAGAATTAGCATTTGATCAAGCATCTCGTAGTAGATAAAATTAACGATATTGTTATTTTTTATTGATTCATTTATTTTTTAAGTTGTTTAATATTATATGTCTTTCATGTTCTTTTTAATTTCTTTGTCATTCAAATGTTTTTATTAAAAGTATTTAATATTTGTATATTATAAGTGTAATCTTTTCTGCCCAAGATTTGTATATATTATATATATAAGTTATTTAAATTTTTGTCATTCAAGTGAACCCGGTTAGGAAAAGAAAAATAAAAAGAAAAAAAAAAAGAAAATATAGAAAAAGAAAACATACGACCCGGTGTTCGACACACACACAAGAAAAAAAAAAAAAGGACAAAAACCCTTTGAACCCTGGTTTCATACCCGAACCGAACCCGACCCGACCCGACCACCCGGGTATCCCGGGTAGGGTTTGTATCCCGCTGAACCCGACCCCGGGTTCGTACCCGGGTTCACCAATACCGGTACAAAAAAACCCGGTTAGGTCCAACCCGGTTTGTACCCGGGCCCGGGTACGACCCAAAACCCGTTTTGCCCATCTCTACTAATACTATCTATAATCCAGACTCCAATTACAAGAATACTTGATTTGCATGCAACATAACGATAATTATATCTATACTTATACATTTTAAAAGGATAATATAGTATTTTACTTAAATTGAAAGATGCCTAATACAATATTTTAAACATAAAGACAAGTTTCTTATGTATAGTTTTATTTTTACCCCTGTTTAATAAACTCTTTTAATTAATACACTATTTAATACATATTATTAATACATTATTAATAATATGATATATTTAATTCAATACATTAAATATTATAGTATTTATAATACTTGAAATTGGCATTTAAATTTATTAAATACTATTTACATAATTAAGTATACAACTCATATTTATAACAACTAATAGTTATATTTTCTAGGGGTATTTTGGGTAGTCGATAACTTCATTATTTATGACTAAATTGTTAGTAAATGACATATTATTTAATATGTCGAAAAAATATAATAAAAAGTATAATAATATTAATAGTAATGATTATTTTTATTAAAAGATTAACAACAACAACAATAATATTGTGTTAAAACTTAATACTATGTTTTTGTCGTGTTATTGTATCTGTAACAATCTAATAATAACATATCATTAATCATGATACAATGTTTTATATTTTATAATGTTTTTATTCAAATACTTTTAATGTATTTGTTTTACTTGATATCTACGACTTATTAAATATCTATGTTCAACAATAGTATCATGATGATAATAATAACGAATCACTAAAGCTGTGTAGATATCCATGAGAATCCAAGCGTATATATCATTAAACTCACTAAAATCATGATAATCCCAAAAGCTATCATTACGACTTCACATATACATTTTAAGTCAAACCGCGGGCGAAGCGCGGATGTCCACTATACTACTATATGAAACAAAACCGCAGGATACAAATGTAATTTTACAAAAAATTAAGACACATAATACAACTTTTTAAGTATTAGGTACAAGTTGTTTAATGCATCATACTTATTTTACCCCTTATTAATAAACTTCTTGTAAGTAATACATTATTTAATATTATAAGATTATTTAATTCACTACATTAAACATTATTAATTTTTAATATTTTAAATTATATATAAATTTATAAATAGTATTACCTTATTGAAACTTACTAAATACTTTTATAATATAATAATAATAATAATAATAATAATAAAATTTATAAATAAGTATTAGTCTATTTGAATACATAACATATTACTAAATACTTTTATAAAAATGATGATAATAAAAATCTATATCTATATCATCTATTATTTATTACTATCTATAAAATCTATTTAAGACAAGATTGTAATTTTATAATAACTTTAAGATAAGATATAAAGAATTGCAAACTTTAATTTTAATATTATAAAAAGTCTTCCTATTATACTCTCATTATGCTTCAAAGAAATGTACCACGTGGTTTTCTATTAATATATCTATATTGAATATCTAATGTCATAACAAATCATTTTATTGTTTTATCAAAACAATTCTACCTATACTATGTTGAATATGAATTTTCTTGAAAATATTCATTAAACTTTAATCATTTTCAACACTTATGTTTACTTAAAAGTTCAGTTATTCAACTATTCTTGTTAATGCTAATTAGTTTTGTAACAATGTGTGTTCGCTTTAACATATGATAATAATCATAAGCCGTATAAGAGATTTAAACCATAAAATAAAACAATTGATAAATTAAAGGAAATATAACAAGTATAGACTTGTAATTGTTTACTACGCCGCAACGCTGGGGTTACCCACTTCTACATAATAAAAGTGTTTTAGCAATTTAGAGTATTACAAACGGGAATATTATATTAGACGTTACAGCGAGTTGAATTGAAAAAAATTTGGTAATTTTAAGTTAGGATTAAAACTATCTTTTTTTATAAAGTTTTGAATAAACTTGTTTTTGCTCCTTGTGGTTTGGTCCAAATAACGGTTGCCTCCAAATGTTTCAAAATTATGATTTTACTCCATGTGGTTTTTCAATTTGTTTAAGGTTTACACCAACTAACTAATACCGTTAACTATTTTTTAAAAAAGGGCATTTAGGTTATTTTATATAAAAAGACTAATCCTGTAATTTACCAAAAGTTATGCGTCACTTAAACAAAATAATCAAATTATCATCATCCTTATCACATCATCATCATCTTCATCATACCCACATCGTTCACCTTAATCTACCACCACCACCCACCGCAACCACCACCCACCCACCGCAACCACCACCACACCTACCGCAACCACCATCCACCGCAACCACCTGCAATCATAACCACACTACCACCATCACATCTGTCACTACCATTGTTCCAACTTCTCCACCATTACAACACCACAGCCCCATTCGTTTCAATCCCTAAACACCATTTACGAACAGATCTATCCAAAATCAAAGACCCCCAATACACAATTGAAGAGAAGATGGAGATTTGTCCAAATCGACCACCATTGTGTAACGCCTGCCTCCCAGGGCACACCCCGAGGAGCGTTACACATCAGATATACAAAACACATAGTAATCTAAATTCACAGTGAAATTCAACTTTGATTAACATCATAGCATACTGTACATCTGACATACTAGATAATACATTACATCAATTTAATTAGAGATCCAAATCTTCAATTACTGCTCTAGACCTCTATTTTCTCATAAGCTAGACCGAATCTCGACGTATTGCAATCATTTGACACCTAGGATGTGTGTCCAAAAAGAAAAGATTTGGACTCAACATAAAGCTTGTGAGTTCATGAACATAGCATTCTTCAAAATTCAAAACATATTAATATTGACCATTACATCAAGCAGATATAACCATAACAAACAGATAGGAACAGAGTAAGCACGGTATAAATTCAAATAACCAGCCTATGTATACAAACTCCACCCACCGGCTAAAGCAGAATCATATAAGCAACCCTCAAGCATCCTATCAAGCATTGCCACATATCACAGATGCTATTGATATCAATTCTTCAATTATTACCAGTTATCAGAATATCACATCTTATTTTAGAAAACAGTTAAGAGGAACTCACCTGTTTAGCAGTTGCCCAATAGTTGATAACCTTTCCTAGTACAATCTAGTAATATTTTTAGGTCCTGATACAACTTAAGTATTCCTAGGTTAGGTAATGGTAGAACTAACTAGTTTATTGTAATGGTTGGATATTGGTTTACGCTGTCTTGTTTAAGCATGGGTGATCAGTCCATGCCTAACTAAGGCTAGTCTACCATACCCACCCCTAACAATAACCCTGACGCCTAAAAATAATAATACTAATAATACTAAAACTATTCCTAATATAATAATAATCTAAATAAATAATAATTAACTTGAC
This sequence comes from Flaveria sonorensis, assembly GCA_025506505.1. NCBI lineage: Eukaryota > Viridiplantae > Streptophyta > Magnoliopsida > Asterales > Asteraceae > Flaveria > Flaveria sonorensis. The sequence continues at coordinate 52,318,578 of CM046424.1, forward strand.
ATAAACTTAAATGAAAACATGGATTAAAACTATCTACGGCAATTTGATGTAGAGTTTTCCTACTCTCGCTACTACCCGAGCTCCAAAACGACTAATAAAAATACCCAATGGGGTATTGATTACTCGGGATTATCTTTATTCTAGAGTGTTCCCAAGAAAACTTATAATTTAAATTCAAACTTTAGGTCTCTATTTATAAGAAAGCAGGCAGGCATGTGAAAACGTTAAGCAGGCGATGTGGAGGCAAAATTGACGCGCCTGCCTGCTAGCTTAATTATTTTTTTTTAATAATATTATTATTAATCATTATAATTAATTCACCTGCTTACTTTATTTTTCTCTTATAACTTTTTAAATATATCGTCTTATAAAATTTCAAATATGCCGTTGTTGACGATCTTATTTTTCTCTATGAGTTGACCCAAGTTTCGTTAAAAACGAGCATGTTTAAATATAATATATTATTATATTATATATATTTAAATGGTCTCTTACGACACTAAAACTCGTCTAAAACTTTAAATTTAAAATAGTCTTTTCACTCATTACTTACTCGTTTAACAATATACAAAACGTCAAGTTCATATTTTTTTTATTTTAACTATTACATTTGACCTTGGAACTCGGGATGTTACAATTGCACCACCACCAATGGTTTCAATCGAAGCCCTAATCTTCTAACTTGAGTAGCATTCCAGCCTTAGACGATGAATCGAGCCCTAAAAGGATGGCCTTTTAGAATTCCATTCGTCCTTCCTGCGAACCCTAACCATGGCCGGAACCCAAATTGGTGGTGGTCGATTTGTTGGTGGAAGCGGAGGTCGACGGTTGTAGCTGTGTTGGTAGAGGCGGAGGTTGGTAGTGGTGGTTGTGTTGGTGGAGGCGGAGGTCGGCGGTGGTGGCTGTGTTGCTGGAGGCGGAGGTTGGCGGTGGTGGTGGAAGCGGAGGTCGGCGGTGGTGGCTGTGTTGGTGGAGGCGGAGGTCGGCGGTGGTGGCTGTGTTGCTGGAGGTGGAGGTTGGCGGTGGTGGTGGAAGCGGAGGTCGGCGGTGGTGGCTGTGTTGGTGGAGGCGAAGGTCGGCGGTGGTGGCTGTGTTGCTAGAGGCGGTTTTGGCTATGTTGCTGGAGGTGGAGATGAACAGTGGTGGCTCTGTTCGTGAAGGTCGATGGTGGTAGTTGGGATGGTGATGGTTGACTCTCTATCTTGATGGAGTCCAATGGTGGTGGTGGTGATTGTATTGGTGGTGGTGGTAGTGATTATGGTGGTGGTGGTTGGATTATGGTGGTGAAAGAAAAAGAGATGAGATATTTATTATTATTTAGTTTGAATATGTTACATAAATAGTCCTTTACCTTATAAAGTATGTTAATAAGTCATTTAATTAGTCTTATAACTAAAATGACCAAAATGTCATTGTTTTTAACAGAATTAATTAACGGTGTTAGTGAGTTGGAGTTAACCGAGAAGAATTGCAAACCACAAGGAGCAAAATCACGATTTTGAAACGTTTGAATGGAAACCGTTATCTGAACCAAACCACAGGGAGCAAAAATAAAGTTTACTCTAGAGTTTTATACTACGCTTTTTAAAGTTTCTAGATAACTCAGCCTGACAACATAGATGGGCTGATCCGGGCAAAACGGATTCGGGTCAAATATTTTGTTTTAAAATACGATCAGTTTTGATTCGAGTAAAAACAAGTTATGAGATAGAATTTGGATTAAACTAAGATGTTTAATAAAATATTTAAAGGGGTTTTCACGTTGCGTAGCTTTTAAGGCAACTAGTGACAGTGGTGTAAGTGGCAATGTCAGGGTATTGGTGTCAGAGATGACAGCGAGACAGTGCCAGCAGCCTTAACATGTATTTTAGTCGACTTAAATTTACATGTTATATAAATCGAGTCCACCTAATAAGCTATATTTATTTTTTCTTATCAAGATCATCTCATTTTCTAAAAAAAAGTGGGATGATTGTCACCACAATAATAACTAAAATGTTATACATGATAGGGTGAACGGAGTTGATCTTTTTCAGATCTCACAACCTTCAGCTCTCTCAATGTAGAAACAGTACAAGCTTTTCTCCATCCATAGCATTGCGGCATACTATTCACAACGTGTGCCTCAGCAGGCCACCATGGCAACCACGGCAATAGACGAAACACAACGTTTGTGTGCCGATGAATAAAATGTGATGAGTACGATCCATAACCTAAGGTTAGGGAGATTGTATTTTACAACCTTAACCATTTTTCAAACAATTAATTTATTGTAATATAAACTAATAACAAATATAATGAAAAAATAAAACCGCCTTTTTCAAATTTATCATAACATTTCAGTAACGAAACAATACATGCGTAAATAACTAGGGTTATATATGTTCTTAGTTATATAAGTACATACCGTCCCTACCACTCTTTCCTCATTTATAGAAAATATATTTAAAAATTTACCATATGACTTATAACATGATTCATCGGCCTTTGATGTTGTCAAAAGGTCACGTTAACTTAAGACCCGTCTTAAACAAACCTAACTATCCATACCCATAGAATGGCTATGGTAATTTGTAACTTGCAACGAGGGTAGGGGTTGGTTTCAGTGGTATGATCATTTGTTGTTAGAGTGATAATGTTTCCTTTAAAGTTAATGGTTAAGCCTGTGTCAATGCAATTTATTGATGCAGAATTTGAAGCATGTTAGATAAATGTATAATTTCTGTTAAAAGAAAATTATAATGTTAATCGAATCAGAGATCTTTGTAGCGTGCACTACTTGGACTTGGTTTTCATTCCCAAGTGGTGAATTAAATGCGTGTCATCCTCGATCTCTTTATGGGTTAGGTAACATGGCAATTTTCCCAATATTAATTCATTTTGGTCACGAAAGTTCCACTTTTTCTTGAAAAAGAGAATTAGTGACATGACTGATTTGAGGTGTAAACAATAAAATACTACACTTATGTATGCTTTGTTGATGAACTTCTTGTGGAAAGTAAATCACTTTTTTATAATAGCAACAACAATAATAATAACAATAAAAATAGACTTGTTATCCGTAGATAATACACTAGTACAAATCGTATATCAAACTAAATGAAAATGAATATTTTCATTTATAATGTTATCCTTGAAGACATATTATTGTAGTGTTTCTGATCTGTGTCTTGAAAAACGTTAAGGTTTCAACGTTGTGCTTGATTGCAACAATGAACAAATGATTGTTGACGGTTATGTGTGAGGATTCGGATCCTAAAATAGATTTCATGTCTCCCCTAAGAGAACTCTGTCTCTCAGAGAACATAACCAAAGTTGTATGTACTGCCAAAAAAGAGAAGGTTGCACCGCGTTAATGCGTTTTGTGTTTGTGAAAAAAAAAAATGGAGTTGCTAAAGATGGAAGAATTACTAGAAAGTAATGCTCCCTATTTTTCTTGTGTGATTAAGAGTAAAACTATGTTTTCTATTCTTACAAAATGAACCTATAATAGGCCTCAATTTGGGAAACCTCTCGATTGACCTTATAAAGCAACCTAGTTCAATAAACTAGAAAAGATAAAACGTTCGTAACAGAAACATTCATTTATAACAAAAGCAGATATAATTCTATGCGTACTTAACCATAAATGTTCAATTCAAATTCTTGAAACAATGAAACAAATGGGAATGCGAGGAGTTGATACTAGGTAGCCTCTTATTCCATACCAAGGTTCAAAGCTCTTCTATAAACGTACACTTGTCAATCTAACATGCCAACAAAAAATAAACATAACTGAGTGAGCCCTAGTTTTGAGAAAAACATCAATATATAATTTGTGAAGCACAATCATTTAAACGTTGTACGTAATTTATAACCATAACTCAAATAATCCACATGGCACATAACATTTGAACATAGCAAGTTATACATAAACGTATAACTGAAAAACTACTTCCAATTATGCATGTATAATTTTTTTTCCTTTTGCTACACCTCTACAACATGCATGAACTAGCATCATAGTGCTAGATCTTAAAGACCATAAGGCTGAGACGGTTACAACCCTTAAGCCGTAATCCGGTGAGTCACTGATACATGCGCGTGGCGCAGGGTGCTTCATGAAACCGCCACAATCTTACGAACCGTAAAGACCGTTATTACGGTCCATAAGATTTTTTTTGTCATGCTTAGTAAGTTGCACCCCCGTAAGATTCCCTTTGCCACTAAGTTACAGGCCATAAGCTCCTAGTGTTACGGTTTATAAGACCAAATTTTATAACTTTTTCTTCTTTTTTCTCAAATAAAAATACGGGGCATCATATACAAGTTCATTTTATACTCAAATTAAAAATTTTCATGTTCATTAATATTGTAATAAACAAGACTTAAATGACAAAGTTAATACGCATTGTAACTTGTAGCAACACCGAGCCATATACAAGAGGTGTAACGTGTGTGCTTAAAGCATTAAACCGCTGATTGGTGTCGTCTGCTCGGTGAAAATAAACTTAAAAGAGTGTCTAATCACTCTCAATAGTGAAGGGAAAGAAGAGTGTTGAATCCATATGGAATCACAAGAAAATGCTAGTAACAATTAAACGAAAACATTAAACATTGAAAAGAATACTGCTTGATTGATTGATCTAAGAAATTATAAAATTAACAAAAATTAAAGTTTATGTTTTAAACAATCTTGTGACAAAAGCAACCCACTTCGTGGTTCCGATTTGGCAAAATTACATCTCCTTAATAACACCTATTGAGAGGTTATTAATTGAACCTATTGAGGTTATTAATTAAACCTATTGAGAGGTTATTAATTAAACCTATTGAGAGGTTATTAATGGTGACCTTATACATGATAAGACCTAATTTATAATTATTGATCAAAGCTTAATGGACTTCGCTGATACAATCATTAATTCAAGTTATGTAATCCTAATTCTAAGAATCAAACACATAATGATTAAAGGAAATCAAGGTTATGTGAAACTACAATTAGGTTTAAACATAATTAAATTGTTTAATTAATCAAATCATAAATTTAATCCAATAGAACTTAAAATGTTCAAGATCCAATCCCAAAATTTGGATACAAACTAAGAAACATAAAAAACCTGCATAAACACGTCCTATGAAGTGAATCACAAATGGATTAGCCTTGCCTTATCATTGAGTCTTTAAAGCACTTGAGATTAAGGATGTAGATTTTGATGATCTTGATGTTGGAAAGCATTGGAATGATGAAAGAGGGTACCTTTTTCGCCCAAAAATGTTGTGGTAGAAGGTGTTTTTCATTCTACGGTTAATATCCTTTTAAAACCCCTCAAATTAGATGAAAACTCATCCAAACGCGGTGACATTGCCCCTAGTGTTAGTTGGGCTAAAACTTCCTGATCAACAGTGGCTCTAACGATGTTTCTAACAGCACGACAGCGGCGTCGGTGGCACCTAGAATGGCGTAGCTGATGCCACTACTGCTGAAAATTTTAATTTCACTTTTAACTTTTCAAGTGCTTTCTGTTGATAGGTCATGGGTCCTGTAACTATTTTTCTAGCTCAAGTTATGCTCGTTTTAAGTTACCATTATCGTACAACTTCTCTTTTGCCTTTCTGCACCTTTGGGTTTCGATTTCCATCCTATTTCTTTTAAGGTTGTTCACGACCTGAGCCGAACCAAGCGGACCTTTGCTTGTGCTTGGCTCGTTTCCAAACCGAACCGAGCCGATCAGCTCATTTACAACCAAGCGGAAAATCGAACGAGCGTTTATCGAGCATTAATTTTTCGAACGAGCGTCGAACGAGTGTAAACAAGCGGCGAACAATTTGTACAACCTAACAATCTAGTGTGTCATCCGATTTATATTGAGATCACATACAATGTTAGGTCCTAAGTTTTAATAACATACAAGCAATCACGTTTCATAACATAATATTTTAATGAATAACAATACCTTGTGGCTAACGATGAGGTTAAGGCTGCCAATGAGGTAGTGAACATATTGCAGAGAACGATGATTGTGAGAGCGGTAGATAATCAACTTAGAGTAAGAGCAGGGTTAAAAATTGTCTCTTTGCGGCTTTGGCTTTCACTTTTATGCTTAGTGTTAATTTTTTTATTAGGTTGATTGATCTAGTATATATAAATACAATTGTATATTTGTATATAGTGGGCCAAATCTACTATATATATATATATATATATATATATATATATATATATATATATATATATATATATATATATATATATATATATATATAAAGCGTATAACTCATGCGAAGCAATCTCGACAGTTCATTTTAAAATCTCAGCGCCTGACATGCAAAGCGTGATAATTCCACCCCGTTTTCAATAAAAAGGGTAGTAGGGTAATTTCAGCCCATTAGCGTGATAAATAACACAATTGTAAAAACAATTGCGTGATTTCAGAACTCCAAATTTTAGGACTTTTATAACGATCCACAACTGCGTGATAATGAAGAGGTTCTTTAACTGCTATTGCATGATTATTGACTATAAAATACTCAAGTAAAATAACTACAGGTATCGAACACCCAAAAACCTAACATTTTCTAAAAAACCCACCACGATAATCATGTAGAAAGTTCAAAACAAAGTAGATGCAGGTATGTTCAATCTCATTAATGTATCAATGCTCGATCCTATACTTACAACCTCAAATGTTTTCTTTATTACAGTTGTTTATCATGAAAGGCGAACTAAAAACAGGAACAATACGCAAGTTAGGTTCGAAAGAAACCCAGGTAATATGCATGCCTATAATGATTGATTATTGATACAATTTTATACATTGTTAACACACTATTCAAACAGATGTTTAGAAGGAAAAGCGAACAAAAAATAAAAACGATACCCATGGTGAAAAGGACGCAAAAAATAGTTAGTTTGATTATAGACTTTGCGTAAATTCTTGTATGTTTTGATTGCTTGCGTAATTTATCTGTCAAACTTTTGAAATGATCTGCGCTTTTCATAATTGTATTTGCGAAATTTCTAAAATAAAATGCGTAATTTCTAATATAAGTTGCGTAATTTCTTAATTTGTGCATAATTTCTGTTAGGTGAAAAAATACAAAAAAGGATAAGATCCGGTGAATCAAATGATGATGATTTCGTAGATCCACTGTAACATCCGGCCCCTCACACCACCAATATTGTCCGCTTTGCCCACGAGGAGCTCACGGATTTGCTTTTGGTTGCCCGGGTGAAAACTTCCCAGAGACATCACCCATCCCTGGATCGCTGCCACCTGAGCACGCTTAACTGTGGAGTTCTCCTCTCATCCACAACCAATACGCCCAAAACGTGTTGGTGATATTAGAGGCAGGACATTCCTTATGAACCAGGAATCTCTCCTGTCCACGACCGATATGGGATTCGCCTAGAGTGTTACAAACACCCCCCCTTTTGGACTCATCGTCCTCGATAAGGTTTGCCCCACCATCCCATCAATGGATGTGAGATTTGCCTAAGGTGTCCCTCTGAACAACCCCGGGGACTCACCATCCTTGATGAAGTTTGCCCCACCATCCCGAACGGCACAGGAGTGACTTTGATACCATTTGTAACAGCCCACGTAAACTATACCAAGATATTGTCCTCTTTGCCCTCTATGGGTTGTCCATCTAGAAACTCACGGTTTTGTTTTCACCTGACGAGTTGTTCGCCCAGGCAAAACACATCTTAGTAGAGGAGGTTTCCACCCCCTTATAAGGAGGTTTCGTTCTCCTCCTCAACCGATGTGGGACTTACATCTCCACCCCCTTACAACTAATGGTTTTGTACCATCCGGCCCCCCACACCACCAATATTGTCCGCTTTGCCCACGAGGAGCTCACGGATTTGCTTTTGGTTGCTAGGGTGAAAACTTCCCAGGGAGATCACCCATCCCTGGATTGCTGCCACCTGAGCACTCTTAACTATGGAGTTCTCCTCTCATCCACAGCCAATACGCCCAAAACGCATTGGTGATATTAGAGGCAGGACATTTCTTATGAACCAGGAATTTCTCCTGTCCACAGCCGATGTGGGATTCGCCTAGAGTTTTACAAACACCCCCTTTTGGACTCATCGTCCTCGATAAGGTTTGCCCCACCATCCCATCAATGGATGTGGGATTTGCCTAAGGTGTCCCTCTGAACACCCCCGGGGACTCACCATCCTTGATGAGGTTTGCCCCACCATCCTGAACGGCACAGGAGTGGCTCTAATACCATTTGTAACAGCCCACGTAAACTGTACCAAGATATTGTCCGCTTCGCCCCCGATGGGTTGTCCATCCAGAAACTCACGGTTTTGTTTTCACCCGACGAGTTGTTCGCCTAGGGAAAACGTGTCTTAGTAGAGGAGGTTTCCACCCCCTTATAAGGAGGTTTCATTCTCCTCCTCAACCGATGTGGGACTTACATCCACCACCAAAAAATCAAAAAAGATAACCAACTCTGATGACGATTTTGAATCCCCTATGAAGAAGGTTAAAAAGCAAATGTAAAAGAAAAATAAGAAGGCAAGAATTTGTTAACTACAACAATAGGAGACTGTCCATGCATAGCTCCCTAGAAAAGTTGTATGATGCCATCCAAAAATTCATCGATGCACAAGTAGCTGCAGTAAAAGAGATTGCCTTTGGTTCTATACTACACATAAAGAGAGATAACATACCAACAACTTTGGGTTATTGGCTTCTCGTGAACTATGATCATGAGATAAATGAATTGAATATGAGAAAACCATTGTCTCCAAATTACAGCATCCAAGGTTCATAAGATACTTGGAATCCCAATAGGAAATACAAAGGTTGTTGAAAAGAATAAACCACGAAAGGGGGTTAACACAGCAACCGATGAGTTTAAAGTTCAATTTCAAACATCAAGAATAACAGTTGTCAATGTTTTAGACGCAATGAAACAAAAAATAAAGGGTGGAAGGTTTTTCAAGCTAAACTTTATTGTTGTCTTCTTCACAATAGTGGGATTCATCACAAAGTCAACAATTATAAATCAAAGGATCCTTGTGAACATTGATGACGAGAAAGAAATACCGAATATGGACTGGTGTAGCTATGTAATAGAATGTTTAAAGAGCACAATGGTAGATTGGAAACTCACTAAGCCATGGAATGGGTCTCTTCTATTTCTTGTGGTTAGTTTATACTTTTATAATTATAGAATATCTTATATTTAATTATGCAATCATATGTTTCTACTTACGAAAATGCAATTATTAATCATAAAAAATTTAGGTTCTTTATACGCATGATCATCAGAAGAAGCATGGAGCACTGATAAATCCTATTGAAATACCAACAATCAAGTACATTTCATCAAAAGCCTTATCCGAGATGTAGGAATACTTATTCGAGAATGGCCCACTAACAGACAATGAGATAAGTGATGATGATGTTGAGAAGGATGTTGAGCCTAATGGGACTAACAGATTACTTAGTGGGGATTAATATTGAGAAAGATGTTGATACCAATAAAGATACTGAAGTTGAAGATGTGGTGAATGATGTTGAGAACAACAAAGAGACTGAAGTAGAAGGGGTTGCTAATGATGTTAAGACCAACAAAGAAGCTGAAGTAAAAGAGGTTGGGGATAATGATCCTACAGGATTTATATTGAACAGGGAACATGAATATGTGAATAACAATCCTATGAATACTGGTCAATCCTACTACATACCATTGATGGATGACGACCATGTTGTCACAAGAAATGAGCAACAGGTGTATAAGGTTAATGTTTCTTGAAATCAAGAGAGTGGAGATATGGAGGATCTATTTGACATGTATGATGATACAATTTACACTTCACTAAACCTAAAGAATCTAATAGGAACATGCACGTAGAAGATAATTGAATATTATCAAAAATCACCTGAACTTTCGGGACTTTCAGCATATATGGTAGAAAAAACACATAACCCATCTAATGAAACAATAAGTTTTATATAATTACGCAAGTTCTGCTTATTAAATTACGCAATTTAAACTATTAATCATGCGTTACTTATTTGTTTAACTAGAAGTGGACGGTGGCAGTGGATCAAACCATAACACTCTTTGACAGAGCATTTGCAGAAATTAGTTCGTTGATTCTAGAAGGACGATTAAAGTACTCTTCAAGTGATGTTGTAAATGAAAAGTGCAAGGAATGGGAAGAAAGATTAATGCAAATTCATAAGCATATTTCAATGAAAGATATATCATTAGAGCAACCCCAGGAGAATAATAATGAAGTAGTAAGTTTAAGGGAATCATACGAAACTGCTAATGAAGCTGAAGATGATCAAGCTGGTAAGAGTTTAAAAGCACTCTTATCTATGTTAAATCTATTACACAAAAAAATAACAACAGACACGCAATTATAAAATACTTTTAAAAACATGAGAAGAACTTGAAGCTGATAAAGAGGATGCTACTATTACTGATAAAGATGATGGTGCAAACCAAGAAGGAGGCAAGGAAGTTGATAATGTAAAACAGACACCGATTAATGATGAAGGTTAGTTGGTCAACTAATAATTGATGTTACGCATTAATATTTGCAAAAAACAATCAAACACTAATAATAACGCCGAACAAAACGTAACAAGCTGAAGCTAGTGGAGATGCTGATAAAAACAAGGAGTATACAGGGAATGAAAAGGATGTTGTAGATGATTAAGCTGGTAAGAGATTAAAAGCACTCTAATCTATGTTTAATCACACAATGATAAAAATACTTAGTATGTAGTTATTTGTTTTGAAGACATAACTTTCTTCCAGAGTCAAATCAATGTCTTCTGAGGGAAAATTTGCCTATATTTCTTAAAAATCTAAAGAATATATACTTTGAAAAAATTTCTTCCAAGATGAACAGGGCTTATATGAGTGATAATTTAGACAATATTAAAGACACATATTTTTGAAAAATAATTTTGAAATTAATTGAAGAAAATATACAGGGATTGATAAGGATGCTGATGATATTGAGGTGGAAACAACATTACAGACAATGCCCTTTCTCCAACCTGATTAGCGAAAAAATGAGAAAATAATAGAACAAGATGAGGATGATCTTCATACACCATTGCAGGCAATGGTATAATGCAAAGAGAAAAACGAAAGACCAATTTTTTCTTAGCAATGAGGTCACCATACTATAATCGCAAAGTTGAGGTAAATCAAGAACCTACAACTATTGAAGCTTTGGTGACACAATACATATTTGCTCCTATCCAATAATTGTAGAAAGTAAATTACAATATTGTATATTCAGTTCTTGTGTTGTTATGCGTATATTTTAATAAACATGTATTAATCTTGAATAATAACAACACGCTTGTTTACCAATCAAAATATGGAACATCAAACTTTAAAGTTATTTTTGAGAGCTTCTATCCTAGGATATACCTGTGTACAAATGCGATAGATACTTGGAGAGAAATCTTAAATTGTGAAGAAAAAAGACGAGATCCTTCAAGACCATTTAGATTGTTCTGCTCAAGTGCTATGCTGGCAAGTAACATGCTTTTATTATTATCACGCAAGTTGTTTATCATTATCATGCAAATGGTTTATATATAACACAATTTGTTTATCATTATCACGCAAATAGTTTATCATTATCACGCAAGTTGGTTTCATTATCATGCAAGTCATTTTCATTATCACACAAATGTATTGCATTATCACGCACTCAAATTAATCACACAATTTATCATAATGCAGCCCTCTAGACATTGCACTACATAGTATGACAATCAAGCAAGGCTCAGCTTGTTTTCAAGCAACATGGAATATCTGATATAAAATTTGAAATTAAATCCATTTTAGGTGTGGACATACTAATTGTATCAATTTTGCATTCAGACCATTACTATGTAATCACAATCGATCATAGAAACAGAAATGTATATCTCTTGGACAACTCTGCTTTGAAACAAGCTTTTGCAAGAAGATACAAAGGGGTTCCCAGAATTCTGGTATCTAATATCTTATACATACAACAAGATTGACTAGAGTTACATAATTAATTATGTTTTTGAAATACATATGCAACAAGATGAATCATCCAAAAGCACACTTATTTGAGAAACCTCAATAAAGGACACTGGAAAACAAAGTAGACTGCGGAATCTTTGCAATGTGTCACATGGAGACTTTCATGGGTGAGGCACCATGGGATTCTAGGCTGGGACTAGAGAATGAACAGGCACCTCAAATTACAGAATTAAGGAGCAAATACTTAGCTAAAATCATGTTAGCAGATGTCAATCTAGAAAGACAAAGACTTATAACTAAAGCAAGAAAATTCAATAAAGATAAGACAATAGATAAACAAATGCCTAAAGCAGATCTACTTGGACATCTTCAGTATAGGCAGTCTAAAATAACATTAGTATTATTTTTTCCCGCTTTTAGTTATACATGCTGTTGGTAGAAATAACGCAAAAGGATAGAAGATAATCACGTAATAATTATAACACAAAAACTGAAATTGAAAATATAAATACATAATCACGCTATCATTTTAACACAAAGCTCTCATCATTTATATTGATAATCATATTTAAGATAAGATAGTAAAGCAAAATACTAAACAAATAGTCCTTCAATTCAAATATTTTGAGAAATTCAATCATTTCATCCTTTGAATACCTTAACAAAGCCATTGTCATGCCCAATTCTTCTAAAAAAACTCTTTCTTTTTTAGAAATATCACCCATGACCCTAATGCTTAACTCCTTGAGAGAGGATTGATGCTTTGAAGATAAAATATTTATCATTTCCTCTCTCTTCCTTTGTTCATCATATAGTTTGTTAAATCTTTCTAAAAAAGCCTCTCTATAAATTGAATCTTTAATTATTTGATCTTTCTTCCTCTTGATGAGCGCCTCTCTGTTAGATGAAGACTGCCATAAGTTTGGGGAAACTAATGCAATGAACGTTGCTTCTGTATTTGAATAAAATGATTACTTAGCCTACCTCTCAACTTGATTATTTTTAAAACACATAAATTTATGTGATGTATGTGATGACCATCTACAACAAATAAATGCTACCGATTATTATGCAAACATGATATCTCTTATTATGCAATAAGAATATAATCACGTAAAGGTATAAAATATGTAAACCATTTGTATTCTTGTTTTATTTTCCATGGAGAAAGATCAGAAACATTAATGAATTCAAATGCAACTGCTCGACTGTAATGATGACATAAACATTAAACTTACGTGGTAATCTCTTCCAGCTACCCATGCCAAAAACACTTAATGAGCTCTCTATATAACTTAGTTTCTTGCCATCACCATATCATATAACCACTAAAAAAAACATCACACAAAATGTCTTTTGATCAAGTTTCTATCAAAGATCTGATTCGAAAGCAACAATCCAAAGAGCTTGATTACGACATAGCAACCTCTTCCCGCTTGCTTGTGATCCAGGGGCATCTGTTAGAGCAGAAGGCAAAAATCTAGAGCTTTATCAGGAGATTTTTAAGGAGCTTGATTCAAACTTCAAAGCAAAGTCCATCACCCATATGGAGGTTCAAGTACAGTCTGATAAGCTTCTTTGTCAGATTGTTAACGATGCATGTAAAACCCTTCTATCCAGCATGGACAACAAGGAAAAAGGTTTGATGGCATCTTGGAAGAGTAAGTGATGGGGGTGATAGTGATCGTGATGGTGGGGATGGTGAAGGTGTTGGTTTTGTTTAAATGTAAACGTTCTTTTTGATTATTACTAATGAAAGTTTGTTGCATGATTTTTCACATTGTTATAAGCACACACCGTAATAACGCAACGGAGTTCATAATCAGTTAAATATAATAACGCAAGGTTGAAGTATAAAAGATATAAAAATTTTGAAGTATAATGACTCAATACTGTAAACATAATAACGCAAAGCATAGATGATAATAATGCTAACGTTCTAAGTAATGACGTAAGAGTTTTATATAATAATGCAATATTCTCTTTAATGTGTTCCACTCCCTTCTGTTGGGCCTGATCCACCGGTGCACGTTCTCATATCGTGACCACTTCCCCCGTAAATATGACACGACCTGTGTCTCTTACCAGAACGACTAATTGCTTTTTCTTTCTTTGATCTTATCCTTTTGTGAGATCCGTGATCTTTCTTTTGAATTCCACCAGGAACACATACAGTAGCATCTGTTGGTTGATTAAAACCAAGAACACACACATACTTGTCTTTCCTATTTTGAGGAGGTAATTTGCGATAATCTTCTTCAGCCTTTAACATAATTTGCTTCAACTCATCATTGACAAGACTCAAAGCATCAAGATTAGGGGCTAATCGATTTATAATATATTCTGTAGCATGTTGTATCTCACGAACGACTTTATCAACATCCCAAGAGTGCTCGTTATCAATATCATCCATTAAACGTGAATACTTTGTGGTGTTGCTAACCACATTCCTTGACTAATGTTTACTAACATATTTTTCAGGAAACTCATGAACTTAGAATATATTAAACATATAAAAAATGTGGCAACACAACAATTCATAATGCTCAAACCTTTTACAACGACATGATACACTTAGATCATCTTTTCTGAACAAAACCTATTTAACAACAAACAGAACAACAAATAATATATTACGCAAATCTTAATTAAATAACACAATGGTTAACTACGAACATTTTAAAATAACATAAGGGTTAATTATAAACTTATGTAAGGCCCCGTTTCCGGAAACCCCACAGTTGGTCAATCACAACCTCTTTTATATCAAAACATATTAAAATTTATTAAGTGAATAAAACCTTGCAGCGGAATAATTCATCAAAAACCATTTCATGCTTTAATAAATACATTTGCCAAGTATACATCGTTGTTCAAAAGATTACAAAATATCAGTTAGTTGTAGTACAAAACAACATCATTATATTGCATGAGATAGATGCCGGTCTTTGCCCGCCAAGTAGCTTCACCCTCGTGCCATCCTCAGCAACAAGCTACCTGCCAACTGAAAATGCATAAAAGCCAGCGTTGCTGAGTGAGTTCTAGTTTTATATAATAAAATACTTTACCTTTAGTAAAAACCTTTCCTTTACTTCGTTCGTGATCACACAACATACATACTTCTTGATAATATCATTATTATCTTTTAACATTCTTTCATTCATTAGGTACTTTTATCATTATCTTTCACTTTCATCTAGACTAATGTCATATGCTATACCACAAACATTATGCACGAAGCTGGTATTGGGCTGAAGTCTATAAATAGACCCCTAACATTGTGCATGAAACTGACTCCAGTACCGGGCAAGCGACAAGGGTCCCGTTTCGTACATATTGGTCAATCACAAAGATTGACCCCTGTGTGCTTCCTCATGGGTTAGCTAAATCACACACAGTTGAGCTAACAACCCCTCAATGAGTTGTAAACCTCCTTTCAGTTGCTTGCAAGACTTTACATTCTTTCATTAGGTTCCACTTCATTAATAATGTCTTTCACTTTCATTATATAATACTTTACGTACAAGAGCATTAACACACCACGTAAAGTCACGTAATAATACGTAATAAGGAACATCAATAACAGGCCTCAACATGCATAACATGAACAAACATAAACCACCAAAACATTCCAGAGCTTAATCATAAATTTCTATGTTATGCGGCTTGTGTGCTTTTGTGTAGATTTAGATACTGATGTAGTCAGGATAGGAAATGCTTGGGAAATGAAGAGTAAAGTAAGTGGCTAAACACAACTGGCCACTGTGATTAGGGACTTACTATACTTGACATATCTTAAGCTATTACCTTGATTGACCGTGTTGGTGTTTGAATCTTGTAGTGTTTAGATGGCTGCGGTAGGTTTTCTTAGGCTTCGCGAGGTGGAGGTCGGGGTGGACGTGGTGATAGGCCGCGTGCCACGAGGAACAGAGCTAAGACTGCTGAGACGGCTCCTGATGAGCCAGAGCTTCATCACCAGGATGGTGAGGACGGGAGTGCTAATCTGAGAGCCTTAATGAAGGAGGCAGTAGCAGAGGAAGTCCAATAGGTTATGCAGACGATTCTGCCGACTGTAGTGACCGATGTCATTAGAGCTATGAAGGAGGATGAGATGGAGAGTGAGAAGAGGAGAACCGCATGACGAGGAAGTGAAGTTGGAGGTTCTAGGGATATGGAGCAACCCGATGCTGGCATGGTTGTCTCAAGTGATGACGAGGAGGACGCGGAAGCTGTGGAGGAGACTGCGAAGGGATGCAACTATGGAGCATTCCAAAGGTGTAGGCCTCCTGTGTTTGATGGAAATGGGAGTGCTACTACTACACAACGTTGGGTGAGAGAGATGGAAGCGGTACTTGATATTAGCGAGTGCCGCGAGGATCAGAAGGTGAAGTTTGCTACCCACTCATTTGTGGATTCAGCCTTATGCTGGTGGGACAACATTGTCCAGGCTGAGGGCACCAGAGCAATCGGAGGATGAGGTGGAAGGAGCTGAAAAGGTTGGTGATCGAGGAGTTTTGCCCTCATAGAGAACTTGACAAAGTTGAGAGGGAGTTTCTGCAGCTGGAGGCGGGAACGATGACTCACCAACAGTACACCACGAAGTTCAACGAGATGGCAAGGCTAGTGCCAGATCAGGTGACGCCTGTGTCACGAAAGATTAAAAGGTATATTCAAGGTCTGCCGGTAGATATCCGCAGACATCTGGTCATTTCCCGGCCAAGCACGTTTAGGTCGGCGGTCGATTTGGCGGGGAGGTTGTATGACGAGCGTGAGGCAGTAGCGATAACGAATGAAGAGGAGAAGCGGAGCTATGATAGGGATGAAAGTGGAAGACGGGATGATGACGGTGAATTTATGGCTAGAGGTAAGACGATGAGGTTCGATGATCGAAAGAGGATGATGGAGAGGGAAGAGGTATGCAAGAAGTGTGGTAGAGGCCACGCGGGGGAGTGCAAATGGGGATCGAACGTCTGCTTCCAGTGTGGAAGAGAGGGCTACTTGGCGAGGGATTGTCATGCAATAAGATGTTACAGGTGTGGTGAGACTGGACACATGAGTAGAGACTGCAAGAAGTCAAGGGCAGGAAGCTCTGGTGTAAGAAGGGACGACAGAGGATGAAGGTTGGAGCATTTGCCCTGACCGGGAGGAGGCTAGAGCGGACTTCGACGCGACGTCAGGTACATTTCTGGTATGTTAAACTTATGCCTCTTTGCTGTGATTGTGGTGCTAGTAGTAGTTTCAATCCTGCTGCCTTTGTGTTAAGTTTCACGTTTAGAGTAGGAAGATCGATGCATCCTTTGATGGAGAAATTGCTATTGGTAAGTCCACTAGGTTACTGGATGTCCTAGAGAATTGCGAGATAGTATTGAGAGAGCGCGAGTTTCCTGTTAGACTGTTCAGGACAGACATGGATGGACAGACGTGCGCCTTTGGAAGGATTGGCTAGTAGCCTATGAAGCAAACACCAAGTGTTGCAAGAAAGTGGTTTGAGTAATCACGCCCGAAAGGAGTTCGGTGTCGATCTACGGCTGTGGAGTAATGATGAAGGCCTCATTTTGAGAGAGGGGATCACCCGATTTCGAAAGTGAGTGAAGCTATTACTGAGGTGTAAAGAACTAATCTGAATTGTTGATCAGGTAGGAGAAGTGGCATGTCGACTGGAGCTACCCGATGTTCCATGTATCTCGTCTAAGAAAGTGCTCAATCGATGAGGATACGATCGTGCCACTTGAGAATACCGAGATGGATGAAAGATTCAAACTACGTGGAGCAACTGAGAGTCATTTATGATAGAAGGAAAAGCAAGGCTAAGGAGAATGGTGGTTTCACTTGTGCGAGTACAGTGGAGCCTAGAAGGGGACTAAGCCTACGTGTAAGATCAAGGAAGAGGTGAGACAGCGTTACCCATGACTGTTCGAGAAGCGACAGGTTTTGGGGACGAAACCTATATAAGGGGGGGTGGACTTGTAACACCCCGAATTTTTATTTAAAAGACGAGAAAAGAAAAGTGTCCAGAAAGAAAGGTAAATGGACATAAGTGGAGGGGCTAAAGCTGTAAAAGGACAAAACTCTAATATTTTATTATTAAATAGGGTATGGCCACCCACTTTAAAGCATATCTACTTTCTGTTCTCGGTCAAGAAGCAGAAGAAGAAAGAGGTGTCGGTTTTGGAGAAGAAGAAGGAAGGAAAAGCTGCAAAAGGTGAGTTTCTTGAGCTTATGTTCGGGTTTTAACTCGGTTTGCAGCTTGTAACCGAGTTCTCGATGTTTTAGAAGGTTGTTCTCGGGAATTTGAAGTTGAAATCACAGGTGGAAGTACCTGGTTTGAAGATCTGCTTCAGGTGAGTTTCTAGACCCCTCTTTTACAGATTTTAAAATGTTTGGGGCTATTATGCATACCGGGAAAAGGGTTTTCAAAGATAACCGTATGCGTATGCTTGTTGTTGTTCGTATGATGTTCTATGGTTTTATGTTTTGATGCCTATTTTAGAGGTTAGAATTATGGTTAGTATGCTTTTAAGAGCTTTAGTATGCTAGATCTGTGCTTGGGTATTGTTAGAATTCCATTCGGGTGTTTTTGGCAGATTAGATATTTTAGAATGTTCACATGCGCCCAATCAGTACCCTTCATGCGCCCAAAAAAGTTGGCCATGAGGCTAAGTGTGCTCATGCACCCAAGTGTTCTCATGCGCCCAAGGTGGTGCACCCAAATAGTGGCCATGCACCCGAATTGTGCCCAGGTGACTAAGTGTGGGCCATGCGCCTGCATAGTGCCATGCGCCCAGGAAGTGTGAAAATTGACTAAGTGTGGGCCATGCGCCTGCATAGTGCCATGCGCCCAGGAAGTGTGAAAATTGGCTAAGGGTGGGTCATGCGCCTGCATAGTGCCCATGCGCCCAGAATTGTTTCTATGGCTAAGTGTTGGGACACCCAAACAGTTCTCATGCGCCCAAATAGTTCTCATGCGCCCAGGCTGTTTACACTTAGAATTTTATTGCTGATGCGCCTAGAATGTTTTAATGTGCCTCGTTTTAGACTTAGGGCTTTCTTAGGGGCTTTAAGAGGTGATGTTTGAGATAGGTCCCATTGTGATGTGTTGGCTTATGCTTGATGCATGCATGATGATGTGATGAGGTTGTGTGAGTGTGTGATGTGTTGTCTTTCTTCGTTAAACGGTTTTCAAAATGTATATATTATGTTTTATTATACGTTGTGTACTATGTTGTGGCTTTACGTGGTTTGATGTATGAATGAACGTAAAGTATTATGTAACGAAGTGAAAGATAACGTCAATGAAAAGTGGAACATAATGAACGAATGAAAAGTCTTGCAAGCAAATGAAAAGGAGGTTCACAGCCCGGGGTTGTTAGCTCAACTGTGTGCGGTTTAGCTAACCCATGAGGATGCACGAAGGAGTCAATCTTTGAGATTGACTAATATGTACGAAATGGGATCCTTGTCGCTTGACCCCAAGACTGAAGTTGCTTTATGCACAACGATAGGGCATAGCATATGACAGGATTCTAGGAGTCTTTGTGACTCGAAGGGAGTCTTTGTGACTCGAAGGGAGTCTTTGTGACTCGAAGGGGGTCCTTGTCGCGTACCCCGGTACTGTGTCGGTCTTCGGACATGACGCGGGGTTTGTTTACAGGCCCCGGCACAGTACCGGTCTTCGGACATGAGTCGGGGGTATTGCATGAGACAGGATCCAGATTGCCGTGAAAGATAATAATGAAAGTACGAAACGTACGAATTGAACGATGATGAAGATAATAAATATTATTATCAAGGTGTACGTAAGATGTGTGATTGCATACGATTTGAAGGATATGTTTTAAAGAAAGTAAAGTATTTTATTTATAAAACTAGAACTCACTCAGCGTCGCTGAGTTTTTGTATGCATAATAGTTGGCAGGTATTTTGTTGATGCTGAGGAGTTGCAGGCATGGATGCATATGCTACTGGGGACGTTTTGAGACTGGCATCCACATTTTGGACATGTTTTGTATTTTGATATTAAATGATTTATGTAATGAGATAACATGTTCTAATTATAAATGAAAGTTATTAATTTCCGCTGCAAAGAAATGAGTATTTTAAATAATTTATGCGATGACGGTCCAGCTGTAAGCGTCCTGGGAACAGGACCTTACACTATACAGGCACATGAGTACTTGGGTGCATGGGAAACTTAGGCGCATGGGCAGTTTGGGCGCATGGGCACTATGCCAGTTCTAACTTATGCTAATTTTAGTTCCCGATCATCATCCTAACATATTCCTAGCCAAAATCTAGCATACTAAGCTCATAAAACAAGTATACAACCACATAATTCAGTCAAACATTCTTAAATACACACACCCATTAAAAACAGAGGTAACACATACGGTTTTAACATACTGGAAGTTGCAAAAATAATAATTTATATGCATTTCAGCCCCAAAACAAGTTTAAAACAGAAAAACCAGGGATCTAGAACTCACCTATAGCAGCCTTCGAGTAAAACTCCTCCAAACTCGAGAGCACTTGGAGTTCAAACACCTAAACACACCAAAAACACACAACCGAACACAGAGAAACACATAAGACTCGGTCTACAAGCTGAAAACCCAGCTGAAACCGAACAAAACACACAAAATCTTACCTTTTAGTCGATCTTCTTCTTCTTCTCTCTAGAAAACCGATGGAAAACTCTGTTCTTTACTTTTTGCAGCCAAGGCACTTGGTGAGAGCAGAGGTGTGGGTGGCCATGCCCACTTTCAAACATAATTATAATAAAGTTTGCCTCTTGCACAACTTTAACTCCTCAACTTGAGTTATTTCACTTTTCTTTCTTTATACTTCTCTTTTCTTTTCTTTTTCTCTTCTTTTTTTTGTAACATTCCAGGTGTTACAACTAACCTCCAATAATCCATCACCGTAGGCCTCAAATCTTTAACCATAATCTTAGAATACTCTCCTTCAGTTGACACATTAAAAGACATACACTTTTCAAAAGCAGCACAAATTTCTTCTTGAACATCATTAAATATGGACCTTATAAAAATCTTTGTTGCCTGATCCTCAAGAGGAAACTCTGACCATGGATCCGGAAAGGTGTATCGGGATTCATGGTCATTTATCTGTCGATTATGCCTCTGAATTTCTATTGTAGTGTCATAATGGTTAAAAAACTCAACAAGAGTCAATTGGGAGTTTGCAACATGACAAAAGAAGTGATTCTCACTTTCAGACCGAGAGGTTGTTCGCATGAGACCAGACATAGGCTCATCGCGGTAAAATGCAGGAATACATTTTCTTGTTCTTCTTTTTTGATTTCTTACAAATAGAATCAATTGAATCGTATCTTTTAAAGGGTTTGCTCCCATCCTTAGAATATGTAAAATATTTCAACGTTAAAATCCCATTGCTCGAGTGTTCAACACCTTTTCGAACACAAAATCTACCTTGTTTTGCATATGCCATGTAAAACTCATAAGCATCATTTATGGATGAAAATGTCATTTCCACAATCGGTTTATATGACATTGGAACTTCCGGGATAAACCATCGGTCGCATTCTTTGGAAACTTCTAAATAACCTCCTAAAACAAAAAAAATTAAAAAAACATAAATCACTCAACCGTTATATTCTAATTACGCAAAAATCAAATCAATTTAGATCATAAAAATTCCATAAATCATGCAACCATTATATTTAATTACGCAAAACAAAAATCCCTAAATCACACAACCATAATATTCTAATTACGCAGTAACGAAATCACCTTACGGCATCAAATAAGCATAAAAATCACGCAAACATTATATTCAAATTACGCAGTAACTAAAACACTTTACCTATACTACGTACGTGGTGTAAACAATTACGCTACAAATAATCATTTGATCTGTTACTTATCACGCAAGCCTTACACGTTTACACTAAAACATCCAAACCTTTCATCACAAACTTACGTAAAAGAAATTACATCACCTCACTCACATATGATATCATGAATCGAACAATAAAACTTGTATCAATGAAATAGTAAAAACTTTAATAGTGATATTCAACAATAAGGAAAATTACACGAATCAATACGAATGAAACATATTCAAAAAGCAATCACATTGCAAATCGATCATTAAAGGCATCCAAGGTCAACAAAATCGAATAATATATACCTGAACTCAGGCCGATCATCTCTATAGTTATAAAAATCAAAACTTGGGATCGCTATTTGAAATAATCAATTAACAGATGATATGATTTTCAAAAACGTTATCAATACAAACAACTATCCAAACCTAAAAAACCCTATATACGATAATTAATGTAGCGGATCACGTCTCCATGAATTTCGTATGTCAAAAATTAAGCAAGAGTGAATTTAGTTACGCCCTGTAACGAGTATAATTACAATCCTACCCTCTCGTCCAAATTTTTACTTTGCCATGCGACACTCTATAGTGGCTTTGTACGTTTGCATGTAATCTTCACTTTGTATTGTAAACTTCCCTATATATATATATATATATATATATATATATATATATATATATATGGTTAGGATCTTTTCAGAACTCTTAAAGATCGCGAGAACTCATCCTAGCAATTGATTAATATAGTTTTTATTTTAATTTAAATTATCAATAAGGGTATTAGTGTCATTTTATATTTTGGTATTAATAGTTTTCTTTTTTTTACTCTATTTAATTAGGGTAGTTACAAATTTGTTCTTCATTTAATTCCAGAAACAAATATCAAGAATATATCATGCTAATATAGTCATCATCTTCAACGACACTATCGATCCTCACTTTCAAAATTTAAATTCTAGTTAAATCAATTCGAAATCATATTTAAGGTAATCATGTTCATCATGTCATCATCCTCAACTATTTATACACCATCAATCCTCACATTAAACATTGAAAGTTCGATTAAATCAATTCATTTTTGTAATGAAATTGTGTCCCATAAAGGTATTGATACGATCGTTGCTCTGGTTGGTGAGTTTTATCTAAGATCAAATAGAGCAAATGTTTATTAAAGTTGATGTTGGTAAAGAAAGTAAAGTCGTAAGAGCTGATTAAAAGAGGAGGAAAAGTATTTGTCGTTACCATGGTGTTTACGATTATCATGATGGTAGAAATTGTCATTTGAAACAAGAGTAGTTTTCTTTGTTTTTGGAAAGATGTTGAATCATTGATTAATAAAATGAATTTATAATATTTTAATTATTGGTGTTATGGCTAAAATTAATATAATTTTATTATTTCTACTTTTGTTGTAAATTTATGCATTTTAAGTTTACTGTTATTTTTTCGTTTTCTTAAATCTGTCTATTTTACATATATGTAAATATGTTTAAATATCGATTAGCCAATAAACTTTCAATTTTTTCATGAGCACTCTATATATATCAAAAACATTTTTACATGTATGCTATACCCTAAACATTATGCACGAAGCTGGTACTGGACCGAAGTCTATAAATAGAACCCTAACATTGTGCACGAAGCTGACTCCAATACCGGAGCAAGCGACAAGGGTCCCGTTTCATACATATTGGTCAATCACAAAGATTGACCCCTGTGTGTATCCTCATGGGTTAGCTAAACCGCACACAGTTGAGCTAACAACCCCTCAATGAGTTGTGAACCTCCTTTCAGTTGCTTGCAAGACTTTACATTCTTTCATTAGGTTCCACTTCGTTATAATATCTCACTTTCATTATATAATACTTTACGTACAAGAGCATTAACACATCACGTAAAGTCACGTAATAATACGTAATAAGGAACATCAATAACAGGCTCAACATGCATAACATGAACAAACATAACCCACTAAAACATACCAGAGCTTAATCATAAATTTCTATTTTTCCCAAAATTTCAGAAAAATTCTAAGTCAACTTAGGCGCATGAGCACTATGTAGGCGCATGGGCACTATGCAGGCGCACGGATAGTTGGGGGCATAGGAAACTTAGGCACATGAGCAAACACTTAGGCGCATGGGCAAAAAATTTAGGCGCATGGGAACTATGCACGCGCATGGGAACTATGCAGGCGAATGGGAACTATGCAGGCGCATGAGTACTATGCAGGCGCATGAGTACTTGGGCGCATGGGAAACTTAGGCGCATGGGAAGTTTGGACATATGGACACTATGTCAGTTCTAACTTATGCTAATTTTAGTTCCCGATCATTATCCTAACATATTCCTAGACCAAATCTAGCATACTAAGCTCATAAAACAAGCATACAACCACATTATTCAGTCAAACATTCATAAATATACACCCATTAAAAACAGAGGTAACACATACGGTTTTAACATACTGGAAGTTGCAAAAATAATAATTTATATGCATTTCAGCCCCAAAACAAGTTTAAAACAAAAAAACCAGGGATCTAGAACTCACCTACAGCAGCCTTCGAGTAAAACTCCTCCAAACTCGAGTGCACTTGGAGTTCAAACACCTAAACACACCAAAAACACACAACCGAACACAGAGAAACACATAAGACTCAGTCTACAAGCTGAAAACCCAGCTAAAACCGAACAAAATACACAAAATCTTACCTTCTAGTCGATCTTCTTCTTCTTCTCTCTAGAAAACCGATGGAAAACTCTGTTCTTTACTTTTTGCAGCCAAGGCAGTTTGTGAGACCAGAGATGTGGGCTGCCATGCCCACTTTTAAACATAATTATAATAAGTTTACCTCTTGCACAACTTTAACCCCTCAACTTGGGTTATTTCACCTTTCTTTCTATATACTTCTCTTTTCTTTTTCTCTTCTTATTTTTTTGTAACATTCCGGGTGTTACAAGTCCACCCCCCTTATATAGGTTTCGTCCCCGAAACCTGTCACTCCTCGAACAGTTGTGGATAATGCTGTCTCATCTCTTCCTTCGTCTCCCACATAGACTCGGATCCCTTCCTGTGCCTCCACTACACTCGCACCAGTGGAACTACTTTATTCCGCAGCCTCTTCTCTTTTCTGTTAATGATGGCCATCGGTTGCTCCACATAATTGAGCCGTTCATCCACCTCAATATCCTCCAGTGGCATAATCATATCCTTGTCGGCTAAGCACTTTTTCAGATGAGATACATGGAATGTTGGATGAATCCCACTTAACTCATCGGGTAGCTCCAACCTGTAGGCTACCTCTCCTACTCGAGCAATGATTTGGAAAGGTCCTATATACCTCGGGCTCAGCTTACCCCGCTTTTTGAACTGAATGATCCCTTTCCAAGGTGAAACATTCAGCATAACGCTATCACCCACCTTGAATTCAATCAGTCTACGCCTCTTGCTAGCATACGACTTTTGCCTATCCTTTGCTGCCTTCATAAAGGCCTTGATCTTCTCCAACTTTTCAGTCAGAGCCTCGATCACTTCAACGTTCCCCAACTCCTTCTGTCCGATGTCACCCCAACATACGGGCGTTCTACACTTCCTACCGTATAGCATCTCATATGGTGGCATACCAATGCTGGCATGATAACTGCTGTTGTATGAGAATTCAGCTAACGGTAAGCGTTCGTCCCAACTTCCTTCAAAATCAATGATGCACGATCGGAGCATATCCTTAAGCGTCTGTATAGTTCTCTCTGACTGACCATCCGTCTGAGGATGATAAGCCGTACTGATGTGCAACCTCGTCCCCATCGCGTCATGAAATCTCTTCTAAAACTTAGATGTAAACCGAGTGTCACGGTCAGACATGATAGACACTGGTACACCATGACGCATCACAATCTCTTTGATGAACAGATCCGCCAACCTCTCAGATGAATATGTCTCGCGGATCGGTAGAAAGTGAGCACTCTTCATCAAACGGTCAACTATCACCCATATAGCATCATACCCTCTTGCCGCACGCGGCAACTTCGTAATGAAGTCCATGTTGATGTGCTCCCATTTCCACTCGGGTATATCCAAAGGTTGGATCTTCCCGTATGGTTTATGATGCTCAGCCTTTACTTGCAAGCAAGTAAGGCACTTGCTCACATACTCCGCTACATCGCGCTTCATACCTGGCCACCAGTAATCTTTCTTCGTATCATGATACATCTTTGTAGCACCTGGATGAATGGAGTATCAAGTCTTATGAGCTTCATCCATGATTTTTCCCCGTAGGTCTCCATAACGAGGGATCCACATCCGCCCCAAGCGGATTCTAACTCCGAGAGTGTTCTTACCCAACTCCAAGACTAGACCTTTCATTCTTTCGGAGTTGATTCGGTCTTCCTTCAGCGCCTCATCTTGAAATTCATTGACCTGTGCCATCACATCGGAGGTCATCACCAACCGGTAAGCTTTCACCCGGATTGGCTCGGGTCTCTCCTTTCGGCTAAGGGCATCCGCTACTATGTTGGCCTTGCCCGGATAGTAGTGGATCTCATAATCATAATCCTTGATCAACTCTAACCACCTCCTTTGCCTCATATTGAGGTCCTTTGCTCAAAGAAGTATTTCAAGCTCTTATGGTCAGTGAAGATAGTGCACTTCGTCCCGTACAAGTAGTGCCTCCAAATCTTCAATGCAAAGACCACCGCCGCAAGCTCTAAGTCATGAGTAGGGTAATTAGCCTCATGGATTTTCAACTGTCTGGACGCATAGGCTATAACCCTTCCCCGTTGCATCAGCACGCAACCCAATCCTGAATAAGAAGAATTTGAATAGACCATCAAGTCTTCATTCCCTTCGGGTAACATCAAGACAGGAGCTTAAGTCAATCTTGTCTTTAACTCCTCAAAAGCATTCTCTTGTTCCAGACCCCATACAAACTTCACCTCCTTGCGGGTCAGCTTGGTCAATGGTGAGGCTATCTTAAAAAAGTCTTGAATGAATCTCATGTAATAGCCCGCTAAACCCAAGAAACTACGGATCTCGGATGGCGTCTTTGGAGTCTTCCATTGCATCACCGCCTCCACCTTCGCCGGGTCTACCATGATCCCTTCGGAATTTACCACATGACCTAAAAACTGAACCTCGCGCAATCAGAAAGTGCACTTGGAGAACTTAGCATACAGCTTCTCTCTTCTAAGTGTCTCGATTACCTCACGAATGTGACCCGCATACTCTTCTTCGCTCTTTGAGTAAATCTGAATATCATCAATAAACACAATCACTGATTTATCTAACATCGGCCGACACACCCGATTCATCAAATCCATAAAGGCAGCTGACGTGTTAGTTAGACCAAAAGACATAACGAGAACTCGTAGTGTCCATAACGCGTGCGAAAAGCTGTTTTGGGGATATCTTGCTCCTTCATCTTCAACTGATGGTAACCAGATCGGAGATCTATTCTCTAAAACCAACTAGCACCTTGGAGTTGATCAAACAAGTCATCAATTCTCGGTAACGGATACCGGTTCTTCACCGTCAACTTGTTTAACTCACGGTAGCCGATGCACATCCTCATACTACCATCCTTCTTCTTTACAAACAAGACTAGAGCACCCCAGGGAGAGATACTCGGTAGAATGAACCTTTGTCCAACAACTCTTGCAACTGAACCATTAGTTCCTTCATCTCAGACAGAGCCAATCGATACGGTGCCTTAGCAACAGGTTGAGCACCAGGTGTCAAGTTGATCTGGAACTCGATCTCGCGGTTCGGTGGCACACCTGGTAAATCTTCTAGGAATACGTCTGGAAAGTCATGCACAACTGGTACGTCAGAAAATTATGGTACTGACGCATCCACATCCTTCACGTAAGCCAGGCAGACACTACATCCACGTTTCATGCACTTCTCTGCCACCACCATCGAAATCACCTTCGGAACTGTAGTAACTCGATCACCGTAGATCGTTACCAAACTCCCATCAGGCGCAGTCAATCGGATCATCTTCTTGCGACACACAATATTTGCCTCATAGGCTTCTAACCAATCCATCCCTAGAACCACATCGAATCCGCCTAGGGGTATCACGAATAATTTATCAGAGAACCTATGGCTTCCAACTCTATGTCATAATTTTCTATCAGATCAAAAATCGTGGTAGACTTACCAATGGCAGTTTCTACATCGATGGGCTCATCAATCTTTCTACTCCTAACATGCAATTTAGCACAGAAGGCAGCAGAAATAAAACTCTTACTAGCACCAGAATCAAATAATATAGAGGCACAAGTTTGGTTTACTAGGAACGTACTTGACATGACATCGGGTCCACCCTAGCCTCCTCCCGGCTCATCGTGAATGCTCTGGCTTTTACCTCGCTGCCCATCCTTCTTGGTCCCCTTCTTTGCCCCAGAACTTTAAGCCCTCGGCTTCCTGCAATCTCTACTCATATGCCCAGCCTTACCACAATTGTAGCACCTCGTCACCCCACAATCCCTTGCCATATGACCGGGCTTCCCACACTTGAAGCAGAGAGTCAGTTCCTACCTACACTCCCCTGAATGTTCCTTCCCGCACTTACCACACCGCTTAGTCCCCGTACCTGCCGACACTACCCTCCTGTCATCCATTCTTGCCTTCTTGTTGCTCGGGTAAAACCACCACGACCAGACCGCTTCCTATTCCAGTTCCTGTCACCACCACCCTTTTTGTTCACCTCCACCACTGCCACTTCTTCTTTTTCATCATATAACCTCCCTGCCAGATCAACCACCGACCTAAACGTACTCGGCCGGGCGACGATCATGTGCCTGCGGATATCTGCCGGCAAACCCTGGATATACCTATTGATCTTCCTTGACACCAGCGTCACCTGATCCAGCACCAGCCTTGCCATCTCATTGAACTTAGTCGTGTATTGCTGGTGTGTCATGGTTCCCGCCTCCAGCTGTAGGAACTCTCTCTCAATCTTGTCGAGCTCCCTATGAGGACAAAATTCCTCAATCACCAACTTCTTCAGCTCACTCCACCTCATCCTCCCAATCGCCCTGCTACCCTCGGCTTGGACAATGTTGTCCCACCAGTATAAGGCCGAGTCCATGAATGAGTGGGTAGCAAACTTCACCTCCTGATCCTCTCGGCACTCACTGATATCAAGCACTGCCTCCATCTCCCTCACCCATCGGTGAGAAGCTGCAGCATTACCATTCCCATCAAAAGTTGGGGGGCTTGCATCTCTGGAATGCCCATAACTACACCCCTTAGCGGTTTCTTGCACCGCTACCTCTTCCGCTTCGTCACTGGAGACAACCATCTCAGTTTTTGGTTGTTCCCCTTCACCTGAACCTCTCCCAACGGTCCTCCTCCTCTCCTCCTTCTCTTTCTTTTCATCCTCCCTCACAGTACAAATAACCTCGGTCACCACAGACGGCAGGATCGTCTGCATGACCTCATGAACTTCCTCCACAACTGCCTCCTTCACAGAGGCTCTCAAATTAGCACTCTTATCACCGCCTTCCTGGTGATGAAGCTCGGGCTCTGCAGGAGCCGTCTCAGTAGCCTTAGCATTGTTCCCGGTGACACGTGGCCTAGCACCACGACCACCCTACACACCTCCTCGAGAATCCTTCGAAGATTTACCACCCGCCATCCTCTAAACGCTATAAGATTCAAACACCAACACGGTCATTCAAGGTAATAGCTCAGATTATGTCAAGTATAGTAAGTCCCTAATTACAGTGGCCAGTTATGATTAGCCACTTACTTTACTCTTCATCCCCCAAGCATTGCCTATCCTGACTACATCAGTATCCAAATTACTAAGAGCACATAAATCAGATAGCACGCGCACATAATACCGATTAACCTTAAGAAAGTAAATTACATGATGGCACGTAGCTACTTGAGCTGGCATCCTCCATTCGGTCCCATTCTCAGTTTAAGTTTAGGTTTTGAAAATATTTACCCATTTCTCTTAAACTTTTGCTCTGATACCAACTTGTAAGGCCCCGTTCCCGGGAACCCCACAGTTGGTCAATCACAACCTCTTTTATGTCAAAACATATTAAAATTTATTAAGTGAATAAAACCTTGCAGCGGAATAATTCATCAAAAACCATTTCATGCTTTAATAAATACATTTGCCAAGTATACATCATCGTTCAAAAGATTACAAAATATCAGTTAGTTGTATTACAAAACAACATCATTATTATTGCATGAGATGGATGCCGGTCTTTGCCCGCCAAGTAGCTTCACCCTCGTGCCATCCTCAGCAACAAGCTACCTGCCAACTGAAAATGCATAAAAAGTCAGCGTTGCTGAGTGAGTTCTAGTTTTATATAATAAAATACTTTACCTTTAGTAAAAACCTTTCCTTTACTTTCATTCGTGATCACACAGGATACATACTTCTTGATAATATCATTATTATCTTTCAACATTCTTTCATTCATTAGGTACTTTTATAATTATCTTTCACTTTCATCTAGACCAATGTCATATGCTATGCCCCAAACAATATGCACGAAGCTGGTACTTGGCCGAAGTCTATAAATAGACCCCTAACATTGTGCACGAAGCTGACTCCAGTATCGGGGCAAGCGACAAGGGTCCCGTTTCGTATATATGGTCAATCACAAAGATTGACCCATGTGTGCATCCTCATGGGTTAACTAAACCACATACAGTTGAGCTAACAACCCCTCAATGAGTTGTGAACCTCCTTTCAGTTGCTTGCAAGACTTACATTCTTTCATTAGGTTCCACTTCGTTAATAATGTCTTTCACTTTCATTATATAATACTTTACGTACAAGAGCGTTAACACACCACGTAAAATCACGTAATAATACGTAATAAGAAACATCAGTAACAGGCTCAACATGCATAACATGAACAAACATAACCCACCAAAACATTCCAGAGCTTAATCATAAATTTCTATTTTTCCTAAAATTTCAGAAAAATTCTAAGTCAACTTAGGCGCATGAGCACTATGTAGGCGCATGGGCACTATGCAGGCGCATGGGCACTATGCAGGCGCACGGACAGTTAGGTGCATAGGAAAACTTAGGCGCATGAGTAAACACTTAGGCGCATGGGAAAAAACTTAGGTGCATGGGAACTATACAGGCGTATGAGTACTATGCAGGCGCATGAGTACTGGGGCATGGGAAACTTAGGCGCATGGGCAGTTTGGGCGCATGGGCACAATGCCAGTTCTAACTTATGCTAATTGTATACCGATCATCATCCTAACATATTCCTAGCCCAAATCTAGCATACTAAGCTCATAAAACAAGCATACAACCACATAATTCAGTCAAACATTCATAAATACACACACCCATTAAAAACAGAGGTAACACATACGGTTTTAACATACTGGAAGTTGCAAAAATAATAATTATATGCATTTTAGCACCCAAAACAAGTTTAAAACAGAAAAACTAGGGATCTAGAACTCACCTACAGCAGCCTTCGAGTAAAAACTCCTCCAAACTCGAGAGCACTTGGAGTTCAAACACCTAAACACACCAAAATCACACAACCAAACACAGAGAAAACACATAAGACTCGGTCTACAAGTTGAAAACCCAGCTGAAACCGAACAAACACACAAAATCTACCTTCTAGTCGATCTTCTTCTTCTTCTCTTTAGAAAACCGATGGAAAACTCTGTTCTTTATTTTGCAGCCAAGGCATTTAGTGAGAGCAGAGGTGTGGGCGGCCATGCCCATTTTTAAAACATAATTATAATAAGGTTAAACTCTTCCACATTTTAACTCCTCAACTTGGGTTACTTCAGTTTTCTTTCTTTATACTTCTCTTTTTTTTCTCTTCTTTTTTTGTAACATTCTGGGTGTTACAACTTACCTCAATAATCCATCACCGTAGGCCTCAAAATCTTTAACCATAATCTTAGAATACTCTCCTTCAGTTGACACATTAAAAGACATACACTTCTCAAAAGCAGCATAAATTTCTTTTTGAACATCATTAATATGGACCTTATAAAAATCTTTGCTGCCTGATCCTCAAGAGGAAACTCTGACCATAGATCCGGAAAGGTGTATCGGGATTCATGGTCATTTATCTGTCGATTATGCCTTTGAATTCTATTGCAGTGTCATAATGGTTAAAAAACTCAACAAGAGTCAATTGGAAGTTTGCAACCTGACAAAAGAAGTGATTCTCACTTTCAGACCGAGAGGTTGTTCGCATGAGACCAGACATAGGCTCATCGCGGTAAAATGCGGGAATACATTTTCTTTTCTTCTTTTTTGATTTCTTACAAATAGAATCAATTGAATCGTATCTTTTAAAGGGTTTGCTCCCCTCCTTAGAATATGTAAAATATTTCAACATTAAAATCCCATTGCTCGAGTGTTCAGCACCTTTTCGAACACAAAATCTACCTTGTTTTGCATATGCCATGTAAAACTCATAAGCATCATTTATGGATGAAAATGTCATTCCCACTACCGGTTTATATGACATTGGAACTTCCGGGATAAACCATCGGTCGCATTCTTTGGAAACTTCTAAATAACCTCCTAAAACAAAAATATTAAAAAAACATAAATCACTCAACCGTTATATTCTAATTACGCAAAAATCAAATCAATTTAGATCATAAAAATTCCATAAATCATGCAACCATTATATTTAATTACGCAAAAAAAAAATCCCTAAATCACTCAAGCATAATATTCTAATTATGTAGTAACGAAATCACCTTACGGCATCAAATAAGCATAAAATCACGCAAACATTATATTCAAATTACGCAGTAACTAAAACACTTAACTATACTGCGTACGTGGTGTAAACAATTACGCTACAAATATCATTTGATCTGTTACTTATCACGCAAGCCTTACACGTTTACACTAAAACATCCAAACCTTTCATCACAAATTTACGTAAAAAAAATTACATCACCTCACTCACATATGATATCATGAATCGAACAATAAAACTTGTATCAATGAAATAGTAAAAACGTTAATAGTGATATTCAACAATAAGGAAAATTACACGATCAATACGAATGAAACATATTCAAAAAGCAATCACATGGCAAATCGATCATTAAAGGCATCCAAGATCAACAAAATCGAATAATATATACCTGAACTCTGGCCGATCATCTCTATAGTTATAAAAATCAAAACTTGAGATCGCTATTTGAAATAATCAATTGACAGATGATATGATTTTCAAAAACGTTACCAATACAAACAACTATCCAAACCTAAAAAAACCCTATATACGATAATTAATGTAGCGGATCACGTCTCCATGAATTTCGTATGTCAAAAATTACGCAAAAATGAATTTAGTTAAGCCCTGTAATGAGTATAATTACAATCCTACCCTCCCGTCCAAATTTTTATTTTGCCATGCGGCACCCTATAGTGGCTTCGTACGTTTCGCATGAAATCTTCACTTTGTATCGTAAGCTTCCCTAATATATATATATATATATATATATATATATATATATATATATTATATATATATATATATATATATATATATGGTTAGGATCTTTTCAGAACTCTTAAAGATCGTAAGAACTCATCCTAGCCATTGATTAATATAGTTTTTATTTTTAGTTTAAATTATCAATAAGGGTATTAGTGTAATTTTATATTTTGATATTAATAGTTTCTTTTTTTACTCTATTTAATTAGGGTAGTTACAAATTTGTCCTTCATTCAATTCCAGAACAAATATCAAGATATATCATGCTAATATAGTCATCATCTTCAACGACACTATCGATCCTCACTTTCAAAATCTAAATTCTTGTTAAATCAATTTGAAATCATATTTAAGGTAATCATGTTCATCATGTCATCATCTTCAACTATTTTACACCATCAATTCTCACATTAAACATTAAAATTCGATTAAATCAATTCATTTTTGTAATGAAATTGTGTCCCATAAAGGTATTGATACGATAGTTTCCCTGGTTGGTGAGTTTTATCTAAGATCAAATAGAGCAAATGTTTATTAAAGTTGATGTTAGTAAAGAAAGTATGTCGTAAGAGCTGATTAAAAGAGGAGGAAACGCATTTGTCGTTACCATGGTGTTTACATTATCATGATGGTAGAAATTGTCATTTGAACAAGAGTAGTTTTCTTGTTTTTAGAAAGATGTTGAATCATTGATTAATTAAAATGAATTTAAAATATTTTAATTATTGGTGTTATGGCTAAAATTGATATAATTTTATTATTTCTACTTTTGTTGTAAATTTATGCATTTTAAGTTTATTGTTATTTTTTCATTTCTTAAATCTGTCTATTTTACATATATGTAAATATGTTTAATATCGATTAGCCAATAAACTTTCAAATTTGTCATCAGCACTCTATATATATCAAGAACATTTTTACATGTATGTACATGAATATTATTAAAAACATATTTTATGAGATTGTACCCTGGTAGACATATTTTCTAACTTAATGTCCCAAAAATTAATATATTCCAATGTGTTCTTTATGTATAAACGGGTGCATTTATTTGCTTAAAACTCTCTTTATTTATTTTTCAGAACAATTTCAAAAGTAAGCAATATCGTTCAAAACCACTACCCATAATCATCTCATTTGGATACATTTCTGTAAAGTCCTGATCACGATCGATTCCACATTTTGTTCACTTGATAATCAAATTAAGACGGATGTGTGCGTGTGTCATATCAACGAACATTAAACAAACCCAATCAAATATTATTAATCAAATGATTACTATACCAAAGGAGTATACGTCGTTTAAGCTCGATCCACCCGAGGTGAGCTCCCCTCGGGCGGCCTATCACATAACTTTATGCTCTCTCACCCTCAGAGCACTTTTACAAATGAACACACACCACGAAATACAAAGGAAAAGCATCATTATATACTGTCTAGATGTTCTCGCGCGAGAACTTAAAGTTCTCGTGCGGCAACTCCAAGTTTTCGCGTGATAAGTTCTTCTTCAATCATCTTAGAGTTTTCGCTTCCTTGTACTTCTCGCATGAATTGAGTTTTTGCTTTTCACTTGATATTGTAATCCACAAAGACTAGGTCCTTACAATTTCCCCCTATGGATTATGATATCAAGTTATGTTTGACTTCAGTCACTCATATTGTGAATTATCTGATCCTTGGGTATCTTTCACTTTAGTCTTCCCCCTCAACTTGAACCTCCTCCTAATGTATAGCTTCATAAAGGATATCACGTCTGAATCAATCATGATTACTTACAACTTAAGATGTATTAGGCATATGACAGAGAGGTCCAACTTCCATTTTGGATTCCTGAAGAAGCTGATTCTTCAATCCAATGACAAGATTCTGTGACGAAGAACTAGATCATCTAAAGTATTCTTCCCCCTATGTAAGATGTAATAAGCCCATACTTTCAGAGTAAGAATACCAAACAATCTTGATTCTTCACTTAATTAACCCGTTCGATCATTGTCCCCATCAGTAAGATAAGATAACCCACATTATCAAGTTTCAGTTCACGAACGATCCGAATCAAATGTTATAAATATAGAAACTTGAACTTGTTCAAACATCACAAAAACCCCTGTTTAAGTACCAAACTTCAAATCATTCCGCATCCTCTAGATTTGGGCTGAAACACTTGTTCTAAACCTTCACAAACTAACAAGTTTTCGCATCTAGACAATGTTCTTGCATTTTTGCAAAGTTTTCGCAAAAATCAAGTTGATAGTTAAAGTTTTCGTGCGAATGTTGAAGTTTCGCTTGATGAAGTTTTCGCATATGAACTAGGTAGATGTTCTCGCGTGAGAAGTTGAAGTTCTCGCGCGACAACTCCAAGTTATCGCAAGAAGCGGTTACCGATGCGAAAACTGCCCAAGTTTTCACAAAAAACGGTTATTCATGCGAAAACTTCGTCAAATCGACTTTTGTGTTTTGATTCACCGCTGCGATTTCAGTTCTTCAATTTTCATCATCATAACTTAAAGATATTGCGCGTATTGATGCAGATCATCATTTTAGCAATTAACAAAGTCGATTTCATGTGTGTTCACCTTTGATTTCGTCCATTTTACCTTCGAAATTGAGTCATAACGACCATAACCTTCAGGTCTTCAATATTCATGTTTAACGTCTAAATACGGATGATTGCGGAATAAAAAATCCGTGTATCAAGAGCAACACTTTGCTCTGATACCAAATGTAAAGTCCTGATCACGATCGATTCCTCATTTTATTGCACTTGATAATCAAATTAAGACGGATGTGTGCGTGTGTGATATCAACGAACTTTAAACAAACTCAATCAAATATTATTAATCAAATGATTATTATACCAAAGGAGTATACATCGTTTAAGCTCGATCCTCCCGAGGTGAGCTCCCCTCGGGCGGCCTATCGTATAACTTTGTGCTCTCTCACCCTCAGAGCACTTTTACAAATGAACACGCACCACAAAATACAAAGGAAAAATATCGATATATACTGTCTAGATGTTCTCGTGCGAGAACTTTAAGTTCTCGCGCGGCAACTCCAAGTTTTCGCGCGATAAGTTCTTCTTCAATCATCTTAGAGTTCTCTCTTCCTTGTACTTCTCGCATGAATTGAGTTTTTGCTTTTCACTTAATATTGTAATCCATAAAGACTAGGTCCTTACAATTTCAACTCTAATAAGTTAAATATCATGTTATATTTATTAATTATTTTTACCTATATGTAAAACAGATTAAACCCACAATATTAATACGTATCCAACTTTCATCTTGTTTAATCAATCTTTTTGGTTACGAATGACCAAGATAACAAGAACTTCGCTAGTGTTCTATGTTCGTTGAAGTTTAAATTACTAACATTAAATCATTACTTTAATTTATTTATTTACTATTACGTAATCTCACATATAGTTTAAGCAGCTCAGACTTTCACAAAACAATGTTACTTATATGATCATTATATTTATTATTTATTATTTAACTTGACCTGTATGTAAAACAACATAAACATCTAATATATTTACTATTAATTTTTATGTATATGTTAACCTGCTGAAACTTACATAAAACGGTATTTTTTGTTTCGTTTTACCTATATGTAATCAACATATAATGACAAATAATATTTCAAATAGATCTAAATACACAAACATATAATTCATACAAGTAGAATATAATTACCAAAAATTTACTATTAATTTTATTACCCATAACATACCAAACTAGTTTGATTGTTCTAAAACCAAAAAAAACAACAATGTTAGATGAACTTTAAATTAAATAAACCATCAACAAATATTCCTAACAGTGACCACGTCTTTTGACTCCGTCACTTTGTCCATTATCGTCCCTTTCAGATTACTCGACTTTGATTGGGTTACTGGGCTTGGTTGTAAACTTGAAACTCCTTTTTTAGCCATCCTTTTGCTTAACCATCCTTCCACAAACATTAAACACACATAAATTAAAAAATAATGAATTTTTTTATAATTTCCACCACATATCAAATACAAAAAAACATTAATGACACTTACTTTGCCCCCATTTCCTAAATGTATCAAGATGCCTGTAACATCAATATGATAACCATGAGAAACAGATTTAAAAAATCATATGTCAAGTCGTGTGTGTGTTCACATATAGGTGAAACAGTAACAAAATAATCTTATTCAACAAAAACAGATACTAACAAATTTACCTATACGTTAATCTTTGTTTTTAGATGATTTATTAAGGGACAAACAAACAGATCACAAAAGTTTAAGCATACATAAAACAAGACAAATCAATAGCATCATTTACATACATATGTAAATCTTAGAATATCCCAAATTTATAATATCCTAAACCCTTAATCTTTCATTAGATCCTTTTAAAACATCTACTACCTATCCTTATTATCAAAGCCCTAATCTTGCATTATATACAAAAAAGAAACCAATGATTCTACCTACATATATATGGTATTTTACACAACTGAAACTCAAAATCCAAATATTATACACAAGCATTGTCGATCAAAATCAAAATCAGCGCCCCTTTTGGAACGCCACACATTAATACGATTTTAGCCAAGAATTTTCACAATCATCGCGACTCATACTCAAAATCTTATTCTGAACGATTCTTGTAAATACGCTTATTATGTAAAATTATACAACCATTACCCTGCCTGAATGAAAAATCAAAAGCCTCAATTCTCCTACAACCGCAGTCTCACCACAAAGTCGTACGTAGTAGAAACTCTAGGCCTGATTTCCAGAGGATATTTTCTCAATATATTCATAAAGGAATACAAATTTTTTATTAGAACATCAAGATACGGTAATTTGATTGTTTCCAAAAAATTAGATGATTGTAAATTTACTCATATGCCCTTTTTACAACTAATTAAAAGAAAAAAAACGTTTCTTTTTACATTATTGTCCTTTTTAATCCTAGCCATTGATCAACATAATCAATGGTTAATTAAAGTTATGTTGGTTCTTAGTTTTAGGGGAGTTCTGCAAAGAACCTATATATATATATATATATATATATATATATATATATATATATATATATATATATATATATATTAGAGAGTGATTAAATGAAAACTATGTTTATAACTAAAAACCATAAAAACCATCACTATCCAATCACATACTTTATAATTGGTACAGCTTTGTAATTGTTTAAAATATATTTGAGTAAACATCACCCTTATTTTTTGAGGTCAATATATATTTTAATTTAAACTCTAAAAAACGACGATGATGACGAAATGACTTACTATACGTAACTTGTATGAGTTACATGTACATAACTCTTAGTTCTAAACTTGGTAACACTTACTTACATATAACCCCTACATTTACGTACTCTTAGTTGTAAACTTTGTAACACGTACTTACATATATGTAACCTCTGATTTTTACGGTTTTTATTTAAAAAATAATTCGAGCCGAACCGAGCCGAGCGGACCTTTGCTCTTGCTTGGCTCGTGTACAAACCAATCCGAGCCGATCGGCTAGTTTACAACCGAGCAAAAGCTGGAACGAGCATTTTTCGAGCAAATTCTGAACGAACGTCGAGCGAGTGTCGAGTGACGAGCGCTTTGAACAACCCTAGTTTATTCCATATTCTTTATATTCTTCATGTTTAACCTACAAACATAATAATATCCCAACTGTAGCTCTATTTCTCATAATTCAATACTTAAAATTTGAAAATAAAACACTTAAACATTGAACTTTAGTCATCCGATCAACCGCGTCCCTCGAGCTCACAAACAAGAGTTAGGGTTCAACATACCCCTATAGCCCTCCCCCGTCTCTTATGTCTTCAATATATATATTTATTATACTACTATATGATACACATTAGAAAGATAAAATGATAATTTTATTCAAATTGTATGACACCTATATAACATTTTAAGCATAGAGTACAAGTGTTTTATGCAGTAGTTTTACTTTATTTTGAATGAAAAAGGTAGTTCAATATTATTATTTATTTAAAATTTGAAAGTTTTTTTAATAACAATGAAGCTGTTTAGTTTATAGGTTAAATCGTTTTTTAATTAACAAAATTAATCAACAATTTGTTTTAATAATTCCTTAGTATTCATCTTGTTTGGCTTCTGCATAGTTATTTTGAAAATAATTTCTAATATTCATCAAGATTTATTTAGTAATTAACGTTAAAGATGAAATGAAATTCAACTATTTAAGACTTAATTGACTTCGGAGAAAATCACGGTAGTTCCATTATCTTCATGTGATTGACAATGCCAATTTAATTAATTTCTTACGAAATAAAATTCTAAAATACCCTCATATTTGTTACAAGTAATTTTAAGAATTTTCTAATACTAAAGTAATCTTATTTTACTTTTATATTATGTATTTTATTTTTATGTTGTTTCAATTTCTTTTATTTTATTATTGTTTAAAGAACCATCCTAACATCCAAGCATACTCTACATTGTTGTATGATGGATGTAAGGAATATAAATGATGAACAATTTCATCAATGATTTGTTTCACCTATTATTTTCATGACTTTATGTTTTTACTTTTATTTTTTCTTCTACTAAATCTCTTTTTATTTTAATAATGATCATTTGCTCATTAACCTTCTAACATTAACTAACCTTCTAACAATCACTAATAGATGTGTACAAACCGGTTTTTGGGGCCAAACCGGTCCGGTTTCAACCGGTTTATTTTCAACCGGTTTGAACCCCAAACCGGTTCGGTTCCTAAACCGGTTTCAGGGCTAGGATATTCAAACCTATCGAACCTGTTCGGGCCAGTTTGAAAACTGGTTCGGGCCCAAAACGGTTCGGGTTTTCATTTTTTTTTAAATTTAAATTTTCCAAACGCCCAAAACAGTCCAAAGAAGAAACGCCCAAACAAATGCGTCCGAACAGTGCTCATGCGCCCTAACAGTGCTCATGCGCCCAAACAGTGCTCATGCGCCCATAGTTCTAATGCGCTCAAACAGTGCTCATGCGCCTGAACACTTGGCCAAATTTCAGAAGTTTTTCACACTTATTAAATTGTTCAAAACTTATTCAATTGATCTAAAACATTATTTATTTTATCAAAGATTACACATTTATATAAATTATTTATAAATATTAAAACATAAAATATAAAACATAAACATTAAATAAAAATATAATTATGATTTATGATACATGAAAAATTAAATATGATTATTATTTTTATCAAAGATTACATATTTATATAAATTATTTATAAATATTAAAACATAAAACATAAAACATTAAATAAAAATATAATTATGATTTATGATACCTGAAAAATTAAATATGATTATTTATTTTTATCAAAGATTACATAAAATGTAAAATAAAGATACTATTCAAAACATAAAAACAATTCAAATGACGTAAACTTTATTCTTCGCCACCAGAACCCAAGGTATTACGAAGGAACTCGTCAAATGCCGCTTCATCATCGGTCATTCCGGGCGTCAATCCATCGTCCCTTTCATCTTCATATATTTCGGCTTCATATTCTAATTCTCCTTCAAGTTATTCTTTCAGCTGCGTCCAAATAATCCTTCAAGCAAATACACATTTCAACTGCTTCGGGAGTGAGTCGGGTTCTTCGTATTGATATAATCCTGCCACTAACAGAAAAAACAGATTTCAAGCTTTCGTGAAAGCTTGGACGGTTAGTAAATCTCGGGGCATGGTGGATAGGATTGGAAATTGATCTTCCTTATCTTTTCACTAATCCAACAAGTCAAAATTTTTAAAATCTTGTGGAGTCATGGTGGATAAAAAATTTGTTCCACTATACCTCCTGATTTCACTACTCGTAGTGTTACCACGTTGACGTTTATTGCATTCATCTCTTAAAGTTTTATACAAAGCAAACATTGGATCACTTGAACCTTCGTCATGTGCCGCATGCATCATAGACTCATGTATGTTTGATGTTTCACCATATTTTGCTAAATAAACATCAAACATTTGGCCTAAATGTGTGTTAAAATTATTTTTCGCACTTTGAGCATAATATGGGTTTTTCTTCTTCTAAATCCAAATTAAAAGTAATTTTATCAAGTAAAGTTTCAACTCCCGACATATTTAAACAAGGGTTTAAGGCAGCGGCACATGTAATAACCTGAGGCATTTCTTTAAAATATTTTTTAATTTTTTCTTTCATTTGTGGTATCATATCCGAATAAGTCTACCCCTACACGACAACTCATTTAATTTTGAAGTCATTAAGTAAATTTGGTGAAGTACTAATGGACTCGTTGGATAATAAACTCCAGAAAGACAAGTAGTTACGGTTTTAAAAACATTAAGCATTTTGGTTATTTCTTCAATAATAGCCCAACCCGATGGATGGTAAGTCGAAGCCTTTCCACGACTCACCAAAGCATTATGAAAGGCTATTAAACTTTCTTTTCGGTCAATAGCCTTTTCAAACATGTTACAAGTCGAATTCCATCTTGTAGGTACGTCCCAATTCGGACCTAAACATTTGGAATTTGCGACTTTACAAAACTTACGATACCTACTATATCTTTGGTTACTTCTAAACATATCATGTAACATTCTTTTAAAACTATCTTTTACTGTTTCAATAGTTTTTAAACCGTCTTAAACAGCTAAGTTTATGATGTGCGCAACACATTGACTATGAAAAAACACACCGTCACAAATTGGTTTATATTTTAATTTTAGATGTTCTATCGCAAGCGTATTATTTGACGCGTTATCAAAAGATATAGAAAATATTTTGTTTTCTAATTTATACGTTTTAATAACTTATCAATAAGATAAAAAAATGTTTTGCCCAGTGTGAGGATAATCAAACAATTGAAACGCAATCGTATGTTTCATCATTTGCCACGAACCGGTTCAACCCAATGGACGATCACACAAATGTACGAGTCCGGTGAACCGTGCGGAGTCGACCAAACGTCACTAGTTAAATTAACACCGGTTTGTAAATTTTCAAAATAAGATATTAATTTATTTTTAGATTTTTTTCACATTTTAAGCAATCTCTTCTAAGTGTAGCACGACTTACATGTGTGTATCACGGTTGGAGAGTTCGTTGAATTAGCCGTGTCACACATTCATTGTCAAAATGTTTGAATGGCAAACTTTCTTGAATTACAAAATGTGTCATTTGCTCACGAACCGCATCAACGTCATAAGCCAAAACATTCCCTTTGTTTGTCATCGAAGCTTGACCTTGAGACGGTTCACCTTTCAAAGCCTTACAATATTTATTTGCAATGTGGTTTTTCAAAGTTGTATTTGCATCTTTTTTGAAAAACTTATGACAATACTTGCAACAAGCTTTGTTTGGACCTCTAGCCATTTGACATAAATCGTAATTGCACCATATTTCGGGGTTCCTATTCGTAGGAAGGATTGCTACCACCATGTTGCTTGAAGACGCAACCAACGGATGATTGAGCACTTGATGAAGCCATTTTGAAATGAACGAGAGTATTGAGAGTTTTTTTTGAATTGAACGAAAGTATTGAGCGTATTTGAGAATAGAGAGCGTTTTTTGAGAGTAGAGAGTGTTTTAACTTGTTGTGGTTCAACCTAAACATCCAATACATATTTATACTAGCTTAATGGGGGTATAATGGTAAAAAACACACAAAAACGGTCATAAACGACTATATAGTCGTTTTATAACGGCTACTTTTTAAAAACCGGTTTGATGAACCAGTTTGGGACCGGTTTGGTAACCGGTTTGAAAACCAGACCGGTTTGAAACCGGTTTCAACACATTAAACCTCAAACCTATTGAGGAACCGGCGGTTCAGACCGGGTCGGGACCGGTTTGGGCCAGAAACCGGTTCCGGTTTTTTTGCCCAAACCGGTTCCCGAACCGGTTTTTTTTGCCCACCTCTAATCACTAACATGCCTAAATCAAGCTAACAACACGCTATCCTGTTTGCACATCGACGGCTATGCCGCCGCATTCGGTTATTCCACAAGATTGTTTCTCTAAATGATGGCTATGTCGAAGTCTTAGAGCATTCTTTATAACTCAAATGGAGTCTGATATACTATATATCGATGTATTAAGATTTGTTCTAACCTATTTCATGTTCAATAGTTTTAAAAGTGCACATAAACGTCTTACTAAAATTATGAAGGATGTAGTTTGACTTCAACTAACCATAACTTGTTCATTACAAACTAAAGTTTAGTAAACTCAGACTCCAATATTAAGTTCATTTAATTAAGTTTTTAACGATGGTTTATACATCTTCAAACTCAATCAGATGACTCAACAATAGCCTTCATAAGATAAGTGCGTATTTCAGCACATTTTGTCTTGTGCTGATGTTTTGACCTCTTTTCGGGTCTTTTCATAAAAACTTTCCTAAATTAAAGTTGTCCGGGTGACACTGATCTAGTTAACTCTTAATTTAAATAAATTTCTAAACTGTTTTGATATTTTTA
The DNA here is from genome assembly GCA_025506505.1 of Flaveria sonorensis. Classification (NCBI taxonomy): domain Eukaryota; kingdom Viridiplantae; phylum Streptophyta; class Magnoliopsida; order Asterales; family Asteraceae; genus Flaveria; species Flaveria sonorensis. The sequence continues at coordinate 52,362,393 of CM046424.1, forward strand.
AAACCTGTTCAAACAAGTACTAAACATTCTGTCAAGAATCTAAAATTTGTGGCATAATCATTTTTCAATCTAGCTTTCGTCTTTTGGCATTCTCTAAACGTCCTAACTTCTTCTAATGAATTCTGACCTCAAGTTATTGTTTTTTTATCATTTAGGACATCACACTTTACTCTTGAACATCCAATCTTTCTTATGAAGCCTACAACCATCATTATACAACGTGAGTATTCATTGCCATTTTATATGTTTATTATTTGGGAAAATTATGTGATACTTATTCAATCAATTGTTATTCAATGTTATTGTATTTTAAAATTCAATTTAAGACATGCTATGTTATTACTTGCAAGTATGTGTGCATAGTTAGATAAACTAGATGATAACACAATCATTTATTCATGCAATCATGGTAACAATGATAGATATATTGGTTTGATAAACCCACCCCATATTATTATTCGAGTGGTGATAATAGATCTATTGGTTCAACAAACCCATCCCATATGCATGGTGATTGGAACCGGAGTCAATCAATCAATCATAAGGCTTCGTCTGCGAACCGAGTCAATTCAATCATTTGGGTTGATTGTGTTTTGTTTGTCTTTTATGTTACACTATTGCATTATAAGTCTTGACATTGCCATATGAATTGAATTGTTTTCAATCATTTTTATCAATCTATATATGTATGTCAAAACTGTGTTTACTCATCGGTTAAATCATTAGCTGACTCGTTACTTTTTCACATGATTTCAGGAATGTAGATTAGTGGACTTTTAAATGCACATTTAGGGCTTGGATTTAGTCAAAATAAAAAAACAATTTCATTTATGTTTACTTGAGTTTTTATTTGATAGTTTAATGAAAAAAGCATTTAAATTACATTTTTGTATTGTGTTATTTGAAAATCATCATTTTGAAAAATACAATGCATAACATAATAGTCAACATTAGACACAATGGAAACATAATGACTAACACTAGACTCGATAATTAGCAATAAATACAATGAGATGCTTGAAGAGGGTTACACAATTACCTTATTAGGATTACATAATAAACTAGAAAAAACATAAAAAATACATTTTTAGTATTGTGTTATTTGGAAATCACTATTTTAATAAACATAATAGTTAACATTAGAAATAATGGGTAACACGATGATTAGCACTAGACTCGATAATTAACAATAGACACGAGGAGCTGCTTGATTAAGATTACACAATAACCTGATTAAGACTACACAATAAACTGAAAACATAAAAAAAATTAAATTTTAGCATTATGTTATTTGAAAGTCATCATTTTTTAAAACACAATGCATAACAAGATAGTCAAAATTAGCCACAATGGTCTGATGAATATTACATAATGACCTGATATTACACAATGAGCTAACAATATTACACAATTAGCTGAAATAACGTGAAAAAAAACTTTATTTTTATATATCTAAATCATAGGCGTTCTAAAGATTAAAAACACTTGTTTTTATGGTGTAATTTTTTTAAAAAAATAATATTGTATATAAAAGTTATAAGTGTTTAAAGAAAAAATGAAACTTTAAAATATGGTTAAGACTAAAATACCCTTGGGCTATCATTTAAAATTTTAACTATTTATCATTATACCATTAGATTTTTCTTAGCCATTGGATCTAAGATCTAATGGATGGTAAATCTTCTCACCCTTTTTAGTTTTTTCTATATTTTTACAATGACCCCACCCAAATATATAACATGACAATACTCCATATTTAGTTATAAAAATATTAACAATCAGTATCATTAAAAATACTCAATAATCAAAATAGTAAAAGCAAGACTTGAGCAGATTCGTATTCTTTATTATTATTATTATTTATTTCTATATATATATATATATATATATATATATATATATTATTTAGAGTAAACTTTCATTTACGTCCTTAATGTTTCCTTAAATTTAACATTAATTTTGACTACAAAAGTCAAACTTCATTCACTAACCATTAAAATGAATAATTTATTTGGTACTCATTTTAACTTTTGAATTCAAAACCTCCAATATGACTTTCAAGAATGATTTAATTGTTTAAACATATAGATACATACGTGCCCACAAGTCTCAAATATATTAGCCTCATACAAAAATGTAATTAGCTAGTTTGACTTTTGAGATCAATCTGTCATGTTATAATAATTTGATATTTCAAAAGTTTAGCATAATCGCAATTGATCCTTTAAAATCATGCATATCAACCTTAACATCCGAAACTAAGTTATCTTCATTAACAATAAAATCTGAATCATCAGACTCAATATTCTGATCCTCAATAAGTCATTCATATTAAAAGTTTCATTTGGATGCAATCTTGTCTCTTGTGGTTCATTGTAGATGTCAATGATCTTACGATTAGCCACATACTTCAATAACTTAGCACATCGTTGTCATTAGTTAGAGGCTTTAATCCATAATCTAAATCACTATCAGAAACCCTATGTGACCTCTCGTATTTTTATTTAACGTGTGTTAATCGTCGTTATCTCTTGTAAAGGACTTGATTGTTATTAATGCAATTACAAGGATTCGTTCGTAAATCTTGATGCAATTAAATGTTTGAATAATTAATATTGACAATAATAATAACAACAATTATAACATAAAAAAAATAATAATAATACTAATAATAATAATAAGCATACTAAGTGTTAAACTTGAAATTAAATAATAATAACCTAAGTCTTATTATTTTTATTGTTATTAGAAAACTTGTAAATAATTTCTGGCATGAAATAACAAATTCAAAAACCTCAAGGACTAAACTGTAATTTTGCTTAAATTAAAATGAAAACTTTGGATTTAATCTGAGCAACTTAAAACCTCAGGGACCAAAGTGTAACTTATTTATAACCCAACCCCCCAAACCCATGTTTCCGGCCAGGACCTCCGGCCAACCTCCGGCCATGGTCCGGCGACCCCTAAAACCCTCCCAAAACTCACTTTTAACACAAAAGAAAGGTACCAACCGGCTCAGGAACATGATTCGAACCGTTTAGGCTTATTAATTTGAATTTAACTGTGACATTACTACCAAATGGAACCAAAACCGAACTCATTCGAACTCAAAACCGATTCCACACTTAAAACATCGTAATTATCCAATTAATTGGTTTTAAACGATCGTGTATTCAAATAGAACTTAATGGGATGAATCATTGCACCTGAAACAACATTTAAATCATTTAAATCGACCTGAAACGACCGATAATAAAGTGATAGCCGTTGGACGTGATCGGGATCGAATTGACACTATAAAACAGAGGGATAATGCTCTCGACCTTCTCTTTAAACTCTCTGTAACCTCAATTTGATACAAACACACACACACATCGAATTCACCAATCAAGAACAGACGACTTGTGCATCTTTATGTTCTATCGAATTACAACCGAAATCAGGTAATTAAAAGCTATTATACACTCGATTAATCATAGGGAATCAAAGCCCTATGGTTGATTTGGTTATCATGATCGATTCAAGCTCCAATTTGGTCGATTATGAATTAGGGTTCTTTGTGAAATTGGGGATATCGGGTGAAATAGCTTTTGTTATTTCTTTGGTATTTCATAACACAAAACAGGGCATTGGCCCAGTGGTTCAAGCATGGTGAGGTTATGCAGGGGGCCCGGGTTCGAACCCGAGCCCCTGCAAATTTTTAAATGTGTTCTTTTGGTTTTTAAAAAATGCAGAAAATATCTAAAATTATTATTAATCATATAAAAACTATTTTTAATCAAAAAATTTATAAAATCATTTTCTTTTATATTTTATTGAAAATCTAAATTTAGAAATTTCCATTTCAAAATTTTAAAAAAATGATACAAAATACAATTTATTATTAATCTAAATTTTAATGAATTTCCACTAAATTTGCAATAATTCCTATTAAATAATATCTTTATTGTTACACATTTATTTATATATTGTAAGAAAATAATATACATGTACATGTATAAAATGTACACTTTTTGTATTAAAATGATTATTTTAAACATTTAAATCTACAAAAATTACTATTTAAATAGTAAATAATAATCTTTGATAATAAAAGTATAACTTTTATTAATAGTGTTAATCACCAAAATTGTTGTTTAAATCATCTAATTACCAAAATTATAATCTATTTAATAACATAAAAATCATGGACTAACGATTTATAAATATATTACCAAATCATCATGATTAACTTAATACGACGTATTATTTAGGTTGATCGTTATCGTATCCTCGCATTATATACAAGAATTCTTATTTGTCATCCTTATTATCCATGTGAGTTTTTCCATACCCCTTTTTATATATATTTTCACACTTTGGGGTCAAACATGTTAACCTTATGATAAATGCACTTGTAAACTCGTTTGAATCTTGTAAACACTTGGGCAATTCCTTTTATTTGTCGTGGTTAGTTGAACTCTTGTAATTACCATGTGCTAACTATAATATGTACAATCATTAACTATTGCTAGCCTGGCGACGTCATAGATCTATGGGCCTGACAAGCCTACTTGGTGTTTAAACCAAGTACACTTAGCTAATCGTTTAATCTTTGTAATCTTGTAATCTTATAATCTGTCAAGGTTTGATTGTTACATTTTTTCATCCATCCCTAGTTACTTTATTCAATAACCTATGACATGGATTGTCATCTTTTATATATTTTATGTATGCAAACTATGGAAAACTCACCAACATTATGTTGACCTTTTATTTTAACATGTTTCAGGAAATGATACCGTTTAGCATGCCTTGAAGACTTGCATACATCTAGGATTGGACCTAGACTAAAATAAAATACATTAATCATTTTGTGACTTTGAATTTCTTATGTATTGTTGTATGTTTGAACTTGCTCTATTTCTTTAATGTACGTCATGAATATTGATCTCTAATAATATAGTCATTTTAAAATTAGCGTTGTGTGGCATGAACAATCTTAACCCTAATATCTCGACGTTTTCGCCGTTAAGGTTGGGGTGTGATAGATTGGTATCAGAGCCCGTAACTATAGAGATTTAGGTTATTAGAAATGGTGGCCTAGACTATGGTTAAACTTGGGACCCTTTTCATGACAATTGTTATGATCCTGTAAGTATGCTTATATGCCTATCCTGATGCATGATTAATTCCTTATATGCTATTTGCTTACATTTAGAAAATAGTGCCTTAGAATATGCCTTGAACCTTGTAAACCCCAACTTTCTAATCCTCTTCTTATGCCTCTACGTTCTACCGTGTCTAATCTTTTCTAAATCTTATTCTCGACTACATGTGGAAATCTACGCATCTTATCGAGTGGAAAAATTCCTTAGATGATACGTTTAAATCTTGAAAAATCTCATCGAGGTTTTAATTCTGATAGCCTTAGGGAAGTGTGTGACACATAAACACCTGTATTCTGGATTTCCTGGCAAAAAGGCCCTCGGGCTAAGGCAAGCATTTCGTATAAATCTCATTGCAAGACCTGTTATGCTTACCTGGGGATTTCTGGGATGAGTGCTAAATTATGGTCAACATACACATCTTCCTCAAATTAATTGGGATTAAGTCACCTCGACGTGTCCATGTTCCTATTGGCTATGTGGTACCAATTGGAACCATCCTGGCTATATTTGTAAATATCTAAAATTCTGTGTTCTTTGAACAAATTATCTCCAATACTAATATTTCCTTTATTTATCTTATAGAATGTCTCGCCATCAAGGAAAGCGTGCTACCTCCGACCGTAAACTCGCTGCAATGATCGTCCGGCAATGGCCGCTGTACTCCCGACAATGGTTGCTGAACTTAGCAGCACCTAATGGCCAACAACAACAACAACACCAATGGAAACAATGGTGGTGGTGACAACAATGGTCAAGGGGAAAATAGCAACAACCAAGGTGGAAATAACCGCACCTGCACATTCAAGCATTTCACTCTCGTGCAAACCCACTAACTTTAGTGGAAAGAAGGAGCCACTGGACTTCTCGAGTGGTTCGAAAGTATGGAAAATAGTTTATCTTCAGCGAGTGTCCCGATGAACTCAAGGTCCGCTATGCTGCAAGTGTCCTTCAACAACGGGCACTCACGTGGTGGAATAGTGAGAAAAGGAACGAGGGACTGAAGTTGCCTTGGCGTTGCCTTGGGAAGAATTTAAGACATAATGATCCAAAAGTTCTGCCCGAGGAGTGAATTGCAAAAGCTGGAGGAAGAATTCTGGAACCTCAAGCAAGATAGTGGCAACCACTTCGCTTATTCCACCCGGCATCATGAACTGAGCATGCTCCTACCTCACATGGTGGATACCGTGCCCCGCAACATCAAGAAGTTTACTAAGGGGGTACCACCTCAAATTCAAGATATCGTGGTGGGTAGTAGGCCCACAACTTTGGAGGAGGCAATTAATATCATCGCCCAGCTCACTGAAAACCATATTAGGGCTGGTACTTTGACGGTGAAAGGTGCCAAGAATGCTGTGAAGGTGACTCTCGAGGCTACAAAGGAGGTGAAGGCCGAGTCCTCTTTCAAAGGCAAGAAGCGCAAGTTCACACCGGCTCGTAATTACATGCTGACAGCACCAAATGCCCCTCAAAGGCAAGCTGTCATTGCAAATCAAGCCCTCGTGGCAAGGGCTTATACTGGGCCGCACCCGATGTGCAATACTTGCAAGTACCATCACGCGAGTAACACTCCTTGCCGAGTTTGCTCGTTGTGCGGGAAGTATGGGTATCTGGTGGCTACTTGCCTTCGTGCTCCGAACAATGCTACGTTGGTGACTAATCGAGCCTGCTATACCTGTGGCGAACGTGGACATTTTCATCCACAATGTCCTCGCAATGCGGGAACTGTGCCACCGCTCGAGGAAGGGCTTTCAACATCAATACCAACCAACTCAAGCCAAGCAACGACTTGGTGAATGGTACGTCATTAATTTCTTTTAATCGTTCTTTTGTCTTGTAAAATCCCTACCTGCATTCATTATGCCAATAATAGGTTATTATTTGAGCAGGTATGTATCTTGTAAATAGTCGTTATGCTTCTGTACTGTTTGATTCGGGTGCGGATAAGAGTTTCGTGTCTTTAGAGTTCGAGCCTATTCTTTCCAAGCCGCGTTCTAATTTAGAGAGATCTTTTACGGTCGAAATAGCCGATGGCTAGTCTATCAAGTCGGCGTCGTGATACGTGATTGCACCTTAAGTCTTAACGAGTACGATTTTCTCATCGACCTTATTCTAATGCAACTGGGGAGTTTCGACATCATTATCGGCATGGATTGGTTAGCCAAGCAACATGCGAAAATTATATGCTTCGAGAAGTGCATCCGAATTCCTTTACCATCGGGCGATACCTTAAAGGTCTTTGGGGAAAGATCATCCCAAAGACTTAAATTCATATCTTGTATCAAGGCCCAAAGTGCTTAAGTAAAAACTACGTAGCTTTTATGGCTTACGTAGTCAACACGAAAGCCAAGGGTAAAGAACTGAAGGATATACCTGTCGTGCGGGATTTTCCCGAGGTATTTCCCGAGGATCTTAGTGGGTTACCTCCCGTGCGAGAAGTTGAGTTCAAAATCGACCTGATTCCTGGTGCGAATCCCGTGGCTAAGTCGCCTTATCATCTTGCACCGTCTGAAATGCAAGAACTAGCTAGTCAACTGCAAGAGTTGACCGATAAGGGTTTCATTCGACCTAGCTCTTCACCATGGGGTGCACCCGTGCTTTTGTGAAGAAGAAAGATGGTTCTTTCCGTATGTGCATCGACTACCGGGAACTCAACAAACTCACTATCAAGAACCGATATCCTCTTCCCTCGAATTGATGATCTCTTTGATCAACTTCAAGGAGCTACACAATTCTCAAAGATCGATCTGCGTTCTGGGTATCATCAACTACGTGTTCACGACAATGATATTCCAAAAACCGTGTTTCGTACTTGATATGGACACTATGAGTTCATGGTTATGCCTTTTGGCTTGACTAATGCACCTGCTGTCTTCATGGATCTCATGAATCGAGTATGTAAACCGTACTTGGATAAATTCATGATCGTATTTATTGATGACATTCTTATTTATTCCAAGACAAAGACCGATCATGAGTCGCATTTACGTCAAGTTCTCGATCTTTTGAAGAAGGAACGATTATATGCCAAACTCCCAAGTGTGATTTCTGGCTCGAAGAAGTTCAATTCTTAGGACACGTGGTGAATAGCCAAGGAATTCACGTTGATAAAAAATAGAAGCCTTGAAGAATTGGTGTGTTCCCACGACCCCAACCGAGGTTCGTTCTTTTCTGGGTTTAGCGGGATATTACCGTAGGTTCATTGCAAACTTTTTGAAGATTGCTAAACCGCTTACGGCGCTAACTCAAAAGAATATACTTTTTGAGTGGGGACCCGAACAAGAAGATGCTTTCGAGACTTTAAAACACAAACTGTGTAACGCTCCTATCTTAACCCTCCCCGATGGAAACGATGACTTCACTGTGTATGCGACGCGTCTAGTCAAGGCCTTGGTTGTGTTCTCATGCAACAAGGCAAGTCATAGCTTACGCGACAAGGCAATTGAAGGTTCAGAAGTGAACTACACAACGCATGATCTCGAACTTGGTGCCGTGGTATTTGCTTTGAAGATTTGGCGACATTATCTTTACGGGACGCAATGTATAGTCTACACCGACCACAAGAGTCTCCAACATGTGTTCAATCAAAAGGATCTCAACATGAGACAAAGGCGTTGGGTTGAATTGATCAGCGACTATGACTGCGACATTCGCTATCATCCTGGAAAAGAGAATGTTGTAGCCAACGCGCTGAGTCGTAAGATCCATAACAAGACTGTCTCGTTTCAAGAAATCTGAGATCGAAGGCAATGGTTTGACACGTTGGGGGAGTTTGACACCGAGATACATGTGGACATTAACGAGACCACTATCATGCTTCAAAACATAAGGATTGATAGTGATCTCGAGTTTTGCATTCGCGAGGCTCAACAAGCGGCGCTAACCAAGGAAGGGAAAGATGAAGATCTGACGTATAATGTTTGGTCATAATTAGAGACAAAACCGAATGGTATGAGGTACTTCTTGAATCGACTTTGGATCCCGAATCGCGATAATCTCCGTCACTTCATCATGAATGAAGCTTATCAAACCAGATATTCTATTCATCCTGGATCCGATAAGATGTATATGGATCTGCGTGACCAATATTGATGGCCAGGAATGAAGAAAGATATCGCATCTTATGTGTCTAAATGCCTTACTGTGCAAGGGTCAAAGCCGAACATCGGCCTAGTGGTTTACTTGAACAACCTGAAATCCCTATATGGAAATGGGAACACGTATCCATGGATTTCATAACCAAGTTACCACGTACCTCTCGTGGCCATGATAGTATATGGGTGATCGTTGACCGTTTGACCAAAACGACACATTTCATACCAATACGAGACACCTACAAGGTTTCAAGATTGGCTCGTATCTACATCGATGAAATTGTGAGTTGTCATGGTGTGCCGTTGCATATTATCTCCGATCGTGATGCTCGTTTTAGTTCGCATTTCTGGTCTTCTATGCAAGAGCTTTTGGGTACTCAACTAGATTTGAGCACGGCTTACCATCCCCAAACGGACGGTCAAACCGAGCGAACAATCCAAACCCTGGAGGACTTGTTGCGTCTTTGTGTCCTTGATTTTGGTGGTGACTAGGATACGCATCTGCCGTTAGCGGAATTTTTGTATAACAATAGTTATCACTCGAGTATCAAGATGGCACCATTCGAGGCTTTATATGGTCATAAATGTCGTTCTCCGATCTGTTGGACTGACATCAGTGAGAATTTCAACACTGGTCCTAAACTTATTCAAGAAACGTCTGACAAAGTCTCCAAAATCCGAAGTAACCTTGAGGTGGCTAGAAGTCATCAAAAGAGTTATGCCGATAAAAGACGCAAACCGTTGGAATTTCAAGACGGCGACATGGTTCTTCTCAAAGTCTCTCCATGGAAGGGTGTTGTTCGCTTTGGGAAGAAGGGTAAGTTAGCCCCACGTTTTGTAGGACCTTTCAAGATTCTGAAAAGAATTGGGAAAGTGGCTTACAAACTAGAACTACCTTCCGAACTTAGCGGGGTTCATCCTGTCTTCCATGTCTCAAACCTGAGGAAATGTCTGGCCGATGAAAATTTGCATGTTCCTTTGGAGGAAATCCAAATTGACGAGTCGTTGCACTTCGTTGAAAAACCTGTCGAGATCATGGATCGAACGTTGAAGAAGACCCGTACATCTACCACACCGATCGTCAAAGTCCGTTGGGAAAACAAACATGGAGCTGAGTTCACTTGGGAATGCGAGGGGCATATGAGAAAGAAATACCCTCATCTTTTTGTTTAGTCTTGTCTTTAATTTCGGGACGAAATTCCTTAAAGTTGGGGAGACTGTGACCTCTCGTATTTTTATTTAACGTGTGTTAATCGTCGTTATCTCTTGTAAAGGACTTGATTATTATTAATGCAATTACAAGGATCCGTTCGTAAATTCTTGATGTAATTAAATGTTTGGATAACTAATATTGCGAATAATAATAACAACAATTATAACATAAAATAATAATAATAATAATACTAATAATAATAATAAGCATACTAAGTGTTAAACTTGAAATTAAATAATAATAACCAAAGTCTTATTATTTTATTGTTATTAGAAAACTTGTAAATAATTTCTGGCATGAAATAACAAAATTCAAAAACCTCAAGGACTAAACTGTAATTTTGCTTAAATTAAAATAAAACTTTGGATTTAATCTGAGCAACTTAAAACCTCAGGGACCAAAGTGTAAATTATTTATAACCCAACCCCCAAACCCGTGTTTCCGGCCAGACCTCCGGCCAACCTCCGGCCATGGTACGGCGACCCCTAAAACCCTCCCAAAACTCACTTTTAACACAAAAGAAAGGTACCAACCGGCTCAGAATATGATTCGAACCGTTAGGCTTATTAATTTGAATTTAACCGTGACACTACTACCAAATGGAACCGAAACCGAACTCATTCGAACTCAAACCGATTCCACACTTAAAACATCGTAATTATCCAATTAATTGGTTTTAAACGATCGTGTATTCAAATAGAACTTAATGGGATGAATCATTGCACCTAAACAACATTTAAATCATTTAAATCGACCTGAAACGGCCGATAATAAAGTGATAGCCGTTGGACGTGATCGGGATCGAATTGACACTATAAAACAGAGGGCTAATGCTCTCGACCTTCTCTTTAAACTCTCTGTAACCTCAATTTGATACAAAACACACACACACACATCGAATTCACCAATCAAGAACAGACGACTTGTGCATCTTTCTGTTCTATCGAATTACAACCGAATTCAGGTAATTAAAAGCTATTATACACTCGATTAATCATAGGGAATCAAATCGCTATGGTTAATTTGGTTATCATGATCGATTCAAGCTCCAATTTGGTTGATTATGAATTAGGGTTCTTGGTGAAAATTGGGGATTTCGGGTGAAATAGCTTTCGTTATTTCTTTGGTATTTCAGAACACAAAACAGGGCATTGGCCCAGTGGTTCAAGCATGGTGAGGTTATGCAGGGGGCCCAGGTTCGAACCCGAGCCCCTGCAAAATTTTTAAATGTGTTCTTTTGGTTTTTAAAAAGTGCAGAAAATATCTAAAATTTTTATTAATCATATAAAAACTATTTTTAATCAAAAAATTTATAAAATCATTTTCTTTTATGTTTTATTGAAAATCTAAATTTAGAAATTTCCATTTCAAAATTTTAAAAAAATGATGCAAAATACAATTTATATTAATCTTAAATTTTAATGAATTTCCACTAAATTTGCAATAATTCCTATTAAATAAATTCTTTATTGTTACACATTTATTTATATATATTGTAAGAAAATAAATATACATGTACATGTATAAAATGTACACTTTTTGTAATTAAAATGATTATTTTAAACATTTAAATCTACAAAATTACTATTTAAATAGTAAATAATAATCATTTGATAATAAAAGTATAACTTTTATTAATAGTGTTAATCACCAAAATTGTTGTTTAAATCATCTAATTACCAAAATTATAATCTATTTAATAACAAAAAATCATGGACTAACGATTTATAAATATAATACCAAAATCACCATGATTAACTTAATACGACGTATTATTTAGGTTGATCGTTATCGTATCCTCGACATTATATACAAGAATTCTTGTTTGTCATCCTTATTATCCATGTGAGTTTTTTCATACCCATTTATATATATTTTCATACTTTGGGGTGAAACATGTTAACCTTATGATAAATGCACTTGTAAACTCGTTTGAATCTTGTAAACACTTGGGCAATTCCTCTTATTTGTCGTGGTTAGTTAAACTCTTGTAATTACCATGTGATGACTATAATATGTACAATCATTAACTACTGCTAGCCTGGCGACGTCATAGATCTATGGGCCTGACAAGCCTACTTGGTGTTAAACCAAGTACACTTAGCTAATCGTTTAATCTTGTAATCTTGTAATCTTGTAATCTGTCAAGGTTTGATTGTTACATTTGTTCATGCATCCCTAGTTACTTTATTCAATAACCTATGACATGGCTTGCCATCTTTTATATATATTTATGTATGCAAACTATGGAAAACTCACCAACATTATGTTGACCTTTTATTTTTAACATGTTTCAGGAGATGATATTGTTTAGCATGTCTTGAAGACTTGCATACATCTAGGATTGGACCTAGACTAAAATAAAAGACATTGATAATTTTGTGACTTTGAATTTCTTATGTATTATTGGATGTTTGAACTTGCTCTATTTCTTTAATGTACGTCATGAATATTGATCTCTAATAATATAGTCATTTTAAAATTAGCGTTGTGTGGCATGAACAATCTTAACCCTCACATCTCGATGTTTCCGCCGTTAAGGTTGGGGTGTGACAGCCTAAAATGATAATACATCACTTCTTGTTTAGCATAACCTAACTCTTAAATCATAGCATTCACCTCACTAACTAAGAATGTGTCAGCAGAAACTAAGTCAGCATAGTTAACCTTACCCCCGATATATCTCCTTCCCTGTAATGTTTTCGTCAAATACCCTCCATGGTTCAACCTCAATGTAAAAACACTAGTGTTTTGACCTAAAATATTAACTAAATAGGTTCAAGCAGGTTATACAATATTAAACAAAGAAGGTTATACAATATTAAACAAAGACCGTTTTTATGGATCAACAAACACATTCTTTGCAACATCAAATTCAAATTTCAATACTTAAATTTTAGCAAAAATTTACCATAGCATTCATATGGATCAAATAGTTAAGTAGAACCTCAAACAACCAAAAGTAAAGCCATTTCTTCTTGCAGGACCGTAAAAAGGGACTTTGCACTTAGTTAACACACTTAGGAGGATCTTTAGGATCACTTAACAATTCAATGGGGAACTTAGAACTTAAACAGATGATACAATGCACAACACAAGTAAAGTAAGAGCAAGAACACAAGAAATCATTTTCAAGGAAGTAGTATATTGCTTCTTAGGTTCTATTACAAGTGTTTATACTGATATTTGAAATACAAGAACCTTTGACTCTTTATACTAAACCTATAACCATCAATATGCAAAAAGACAGTTGGATGTGACTAATCTAGACAACAAGATCAGCCTAAAGTCAAAAGGCAGATTTCCTTTTGACTAGTGACTATGACAGGCCATAGCTCACTGACTTTCCTATTACAAAAAGCCAAAAAGAAACAAATACAAAACTTGCAGACAAAGACCTTATCTACTTTATCATAAAGCATGGAAGTTTCACCAACTTATGATAGTTGGTGAACCACCAGAGCATGCAGTGGACAGGGGGTTGCTTTATGATAAAGTTGACAGAAAAAGTGTCTTTTCTCTCTCTTCTAAAGTAATCAGTCTTGTCTTTATTCAGCTTCGGAAGACTTTGTCTTGAGAGCTTCGAAAGACTTCATCTTTAACCTTCGGAAGAGTTGAGTCTTTGGCTTCGGAAGACTTGACACTTAGTGTAAAGTTTCCTCAGTAGTTTCTTCTGAACATTGCTTCGGAAGATTTTACACTTAGCATTTTACTTGAGTGTGTAAAACTTTCGAAGCTAGTTCTTCTTTGTTCCTTAGTGCATGTTGGAAGACTTGGTTGTTTTGGTATCCTTTGGTTGCATCAGCCTCATAACCTCAGAGGTTCCTACAAACTCCCCCTAGGCTGATGCTACCAAAACAGAGAGGTCTTCAGACTGGGATAGTCCACATGAGAATCTTTAGAATTCCTTTCTTCATCAGCAGATCAGGATTCTTCAGACCCATGAAGTACCTTCTCATGTCATAGAGATCATACAGAGGGAGTTCAAACATGTCACTAGTGAAATAGACATGTTGTTCTCCCTGATCTCTAGTGACATACCATCTACCAGGATCTTCAGCAAATGTCCTTGATAGAATTGGTCTTCTAATAGAGAGAGGCTCTACTATGATAGGAGTTGGTTGAGAGCCCTCTTCATGCACTTCCTCAGGATGTTCTGATTCATCCTGAGTTTGGGAGGTGGATGTCTTTCTTCTTTTCTTCTTCTTAGAGGATCTTCTTCTGGCCATCCTCTTTTCCTCCCAGATGATTTTAACTGAGAGGGTTGGTCTTCAGTACCAGGTTCTTCAGTGGATTCCCTCTCAGTTAGGATCTCCTCTCTCCCAGGTTCAGAAGGAGAGGGAGGAGAACCCTACTGTGGATCAGAAGATGAAGTTGGCTGTTGTGTAGCTTCAGGTGCAGGTTGTGTTGTCTCTGTAGGTTCAACCTTTACCTCAACTTCAGGTTGAGCTTGTTCTGATGATGAGTGGAGATCCACAAGCTCTCCCCTTTTAATCTTCTGCTTGATCACCCTTATGTGCTCATCCATTGTGGATAGAGACATGGGACCAAGCCTCCTTCCTGAGAACCCATACAGCTTCAAAAGCTCATCATCTTCTGCCTATCTGCAGACTTTTTTGACTTTTCTGATGATGGCTCTTGATTTGGTAGCTTCTTCCCTTTGCCTTTTCCTAGCAGCTTGCCTTTCTCTTTTGGCTTGCTCTTCCAGCTGCTTGTTGTATTCAAACAGTATGTAATCATATGGCAAGGGAAAGTGCATGTGCCTGGTAGAGGCCTGTGGCACTCAGGTAGTTGATCATCTTTGTCTTTTCTTCTTCATTAACTACCTGAGGTTGATCAGCAGCCACAGCCTCTAACTCAGGGCTTTCTTGAACTGGGGAGAGGATAGGAATATTCTTGTATATTCTTTTTCTTCTCATTTCCTCTTTATGCTTGAGGGTCAAGGCTGCATCCTCAGCTTCCTTCCTCTCCTTTGACAACTCAGTGTCAGCCAGTTCATTTAATTCCTCTAAGGGGAGAGAGATGAGTTCATCTATGTTGTAGTTCCTGGTCCCCAGATAATTAAGTTTGGCTGCCCTTAACTCATCTTCTTGAGTGTTTGGAACATGGGCAGTCAGAATTGCAGCTTGCATGAATCCTGGGGAACCACTTGAACTCTCTCCCCTCAGCTTCCTCTTCCTCTCTCTTTTCTCTTCTTCAATCTCCTCAGCAGTTAGTTTTCTTTTGCCTTTGTCAAGTACTGATCTTGATGACTTAGGCTGAGGAGAGATTTGGCCTTCATTGCTGGATTCAGCAGTCAAGCTCTGCCCAGAGAGAGGTTGTGATGCACCATCACCAGCTGGTGCCTCACTGAGGGTGTGGGGTGCTGGAGGAGATGTTGTCTCAAGGTTCACAGTCTCAGCCTCTGGACCTTCAGTCAAGGCTTTCCCTTTGAAGCTAATCTTAGGGTCCACCTCAACATCCAGTTGACTAAAGGCTTCAACTGCTAGCCTCTGTCTATATAGTACTGATCTCCTTTTGAATTCTTCCAGCACCCAATCTTGAATTCTACTGGCTAGTCTGGCAGCTTGTCTGTTGTTGCTTGGGTTGACAAGTGCCAGATCTACCAGATTTATACCCTCATAGAAACTCAGGTTTGAAATGTTTAAGATTTCTAGTTTACCCAGAGCTCTAGAGAGTACAAGAGCTTTCCTTTCACTGTCATATCCCCAACCCCAGATTGGGTTCTCAAAAGGGGCAGACATTGCTCTTGGTATTCCCTCCTCAAACAGTTGTTGTATTAACAAATGTAGATCACTGTCTAGAGGAGGTTGCTGAGTATGGACAACTGCAAGAGAGGATGGTGAGTCCTCTATGTCCATACTCTGAGAGGAACTCCCAGGTTCTGTGATTGTTAGGATTTTCTCCCCCTTTTTGGTAGCATCACCCTCTTACATAGGTGAGCTGGGAGATTGATCCATGACATCCACAGGTTCTTGTGGACCTGGATGAGTTGATCTCATTGGTCTCTCAGCTAGCTTACCCTTGAGATTGGTGATCTCAAGTTGCTGGTCATTGACCCTTTTCTGCAAGATAGTCACCTGAGATTCCAGGTGAGCTATCTTGGACACAAAGTAGGTGCACATGTTTGAAAGTTTGTGCACCTTTTGTTGCAGACTCCCCTCATCTTCAGATGAAGAATCATAGGGGGATGAGAGGATTGGACCTGAGTCTTCTCCCTCATCACCAGCATAGGTTTCTTGGCTGCTGGATTTCCCCTGCTCTATGACAATTTCAAGAGGCTGGGTTGCCGTGGTTGAGGTCTTAGAGATGTAATCACTGCCAACAGTGAAAGCCTCTGCCACATGGATCTCCTGGACAATCTGAAGGAGATCCACCTCAGTTTGTGGTGTCTGATGTGGGCTAGAAGTGGGTGAGGCAGGAGTACTCATCTCACCTTGAGTGTGGGTGGAGAGGAGAGATTCATGGTACTCACTGAAACCCAATTCTTCATCAGAGTAAAAGTCAAGGCTGGGCATGGGTTGATTAAGATCAAGAGGCTGGGGATGGTAGCTTTCCCCTGAAGGTTGATCACCAGAGTGTTGAGACTCAGAGTGATGGCTTAAGGCTATTTGAGGAGGTGTGAGCTCATCAGGCTGAGCATGAGGAACCTCAGCACTGATTGTGTCAAGATGGGAGTGGTTTGCTCCTCAGGGGAAGTGGGAGCTCTAGTGTCCACTTCCTCCTGTGTGGGTTGTGATATGGGGGCCTGCATATGCTCAATAGCAGGTGCAGGGGTTCGTTTGGATTTTCTTTGGTAAGTGAGGGTAATGGTTGGCCTTGATGGTGGTTGAGATGAGGGTGTTGGTTCATCACTAGCTGGTGCTGCTAGGATGTCACCCTGAGCAATGAGCTCAAACATTTTTGGGACAAGGGCTGTTTCTACCCCTGAGAACCCAACAGTTGGCTTTTTCAATATTTTGAAAATGTCGGCCTCATATGTGCAAGTTTAAGAACATTACCTGTTCCCTCAACTGTGGTCCCATTTCACAGTTGAGAATGTGTTGAACATACCGGGGGAACATGTAATATTCTAGGGAGTCCAAATTCGCAAGTAAATTTGTAAAAACAAACTGAGAATACCTGAATTTGACCCCTTGAACCATCCCATGGACAATGAAGGAGAGGTCTTCTGGAATCTGGTCCCATCCTCCATGTTTGTTAGACAAGCTGTGGATGACAACATGGAGGAGGTACTTCCACTGGTATGAGACCTTCCCCTTCCTGAAGGTCTTGACTGTGAAGTCACCTTCATATCCCATCTGCTCAAAGGAATGGTTGACAGCAGCTTTTGGGAAGGACATTTCACCTTCTTCATCATCCAGCTGAAGATGGGTGTTGATGATGGCTGGAGTGATGAACAGTGTCCTCCCTGCACTGTGGCAGACAGTGCCTTCTCCCCGTCCAAGGTGACCTCTTGACAGGTCCGCCAGAACTCAAGCAACTGATCCTCATAGAGGGGAGGATCAATTGTAAGGGAGGTGAGATAATGAGACGAAGAAAGATACCTACACATCTGAGAAGCTTGGATCCTTCTCAGAGTTTAACAGAGCAACTGGTTGTGTTGCCTGTGTAGATGCATGGTGAAATCTGGGTCGTTTCGGCGATCAAGATTTGCCATTTGCAGAAGCTTTGCAGTGAAGGAAGGTAGAAGAAGATGAATTTGGGGGTAATTTTAGGTTAAGGAACAATGAGAGTAGAGAGATGAAGATAGGACCGTTTGGAGAGATATACTCAGGATTTGAAACAAAGTTAAAGCAAAAGATAAACTTTGAAATCCGCAAGTGGGTCCTACTTCAGAAAAAGCGCCCAAAAAGGTAGTTTTCTTGGAAGTTGCAAAACTTCCGAAGGTTATTTTAGCTTCGGAAGCTTTTCAAAAAGCTTCCGAAGGCAATTTTGCTTCGGAAGATATTTCAAAGAGTTTTGAAAGTTTTGGCTTCGGAAGAAATAAACAAGTCTTCCGAGACTTAATTGCTTTCGGAAGAAATTTATTCTAAAATGCATTTAGGAGCTTATATTCAACTTAAGCTTTGGAAGATACTTCATGAATTTCTTCCGAAGATAATTGTCAGATAAGCTGTAAATTTCTTCCGAGGGCAATTTTATTTCTTCCGAAGGTAAATTTTCATAACTCTAAAAATATCATTTTGAAAATTTGTTTTCCTCCAAAGAGAACTGGGCTTATGAAGTGATCTAATAGACAACCTAGGACACACAATTTTAGGAAGTAAGATTGATTAAGTTATTTAGAAAAACCTATTCAAGGTTAATCATCCCAATGGCTGATACAAGATACTTAAATCTCTGCTCATCAAAAGCTTTTGTGAACAGATCAGCATATTGTTCATTTGTGTTAACCTTGATTAGTTTTATCAACCCTTTTCAAAATTATCCCTAATCAGATGATACCTGATGTTGATGTGTTTGGTCCTTGAGTGCTGCACAGGATTCTCTGTAATAGAGATGGCACTGTTGTTGTCTATGTGGATGGGAGTCTCTTTGAAATTGAATCCATAGTCTAGCATCTGATTTTGAATCCAAAGCACTTGAGCACAGCAGCTGGCAGCAGCAATGTATTCAGCTTCAGCAGTTGATGCAGACACACAGGATTGCTTCTTGCATTGCCAAGAGACTATCCTTCCACCAAGGAACTGACACCCCCAGATGTGGACTTTGCAGTCATGTTGCAGCCACCATAGTCACTATCTGTATAAGCATACAGATTAAAGTCTGAATTCTTTGGATACCAAGGCCTAGATTTGGAGCACCTTTGAGATATCTAAGAATCCTTTTGACAGTGATTAGGTGTGACATCTTGGGGTTTGCTTGATATCTTGCACATATGCATGTGGCAAACATGATATCAGGCCTGCTAGCAGTAAGATACATAAGTGACCCAATCATAGCCCTGTAGAGATGTTCATCAACACACTCCCCCTCAAGGTCAGGACCAAGGGAATGGTTTCTGGCTATGGGTGTCTTAGCAACCTTACAATCAGTCATCTTGAACCTTGTAAGTATGTCCTGTACATACTTTGACTGACTGATGAAGATGCCATCTTCAACCTGCTTCACTTGAATTCCTAGAAAGAAATTGAGTTCCCCCATGGCACTCATTTCAAATCTATTCTTCATCAGCATCTCAAAGTCTTTGCAGAGCTTTGGATTAGTTGAACCAAAGATGATGTCATCTACATATATCTGAACTAGCAATGTGTCATTCCCTGTATCTTTGATGAAGAGAGTCCCATCAATAGTACCTCTTTTGTATCCATGATTGCAGAGGTATGTTGATAGTGTCTCATACCACTTTCTTGGAGCTTGATGTAGTCCATAAAGGGCTTTATCAAGCTTGCAGACATAATCAGGATGATCTGGGTCTGCAAAGCCAGGTGGTTGTTTAATATAAACTTCTTCATCAATCACCCCATAAAGAAAGGCACACTTCACATCAAGCTGGTAGACCTTGAAATCCTTGGATGCAGCATAAGCCAGGAATATCCTTACAGCTTCAAGTCTTGCTACAGGAGCAAAGACATCAGTATAATCAATTCCTTCTTCTTGTGTGTATCCTTGGACAACCAGTCTAGCCTTGTTTTTGATGATGATCCCTCTATCATCCTTCTTGTTCCTAAATACCCACTTGGTACCTATGACAGTCTTCCCTTGAGGAAGAGGCACAAGTTCCACACCTTCTGTCTTTTGATTTGAAGCAACTCTTCTTGCATTGCTTCAATCCAGCTTCATCAACTTTCTTAGGCTCAATTTGGGATAAGAAACAAGAATGTAGAAAAACATGGCTGTCATGAGTTTCTCCTCTTGTTCTCACCCCTGATTCAACATTTCCAATGATGTTTGTGGTGGGATGTGACTTGTGGATTCTGAGTTGAGGAATCACAGCAAGTTGGTTGGACAGATCAAGATTAGAGAAATTTTGATCTGGAAAAGAAGAGTCTTCCACTATATCAGCACACTTATTAAAAGAAACTTGATCCAATGAGTGTGTGACATCATTGATGTTGTCTTCAATGGAGTGGTTATCAGCATCAAGAAATTCTTGATCAATGTCACCACCACCCATTCCTCCTGCATTGGAGGTTCCTTCACCTGAATTCTGAGCCTCTGAACTGGAATTTGAGGGTAATTCAGTTGAATCGGCAGTATTTGTCATGCTTGTGCTGATTGGAGCCTCAATGACAGGGTTAGTCACCATTGGAGCTGAAGTAGTCTTCTTGTTTGGTCTTCTCAGCTCAAATCTTGGGTCAGGATCCTCTGTTGACCTGTTATCCATAGATCCTGAAACATTCTCACAAGATTTGTTAAAACAGTTGGTAACTAAATCAAGATCAAATAGCCAATCCGGACCAGAACCTTTCACACAGGGTGTGTGTTCATTGAAAGTCACATTGGCTGACTCCTCAATGATTCTAGTTCTGAGATTGTATACTCTATAAGCCTTGGCTTGAGAAGAGTATCCAACAAAATGTCCATCATCTGATTTCTCAGCAAACTTAGCTATTTGATATTTGGTATTCAAGATGGTGCAAGGACATCCAAATGTTCTGAGAAAACCAATAAATGGTCTCCTTTTGTGCCACAGTTCATAAGGAGTCTTACCATGTGTCTTAACTACTAAAACTCTGTTCTGCACATAGCAGGCTGTGTTGACAGCCTCTGCCCAGAAGGTGATGGGCAGCTTAGAGTCAGACAACATAGTTCTTGCAGCTTCAATAAGTGTCCTGTTTCTCCTCTCAGCAACACCATTTTGCTGAGGAGTCCTGGGAGCACTATATTGTCTTGAAATACCCTTTTCATCACAAAATGTATCAAGGATTTGGTTTTTAAATTCGGTTCCCTGATCACATCTTATGATTTTGACCTTGTGATCAGATTGATTCTCAATTTTCAGAATGAAATTCTTCAAGATTTCAGGGTTTCATCCTTAGTTCTAAGGAAAAACACCCAAGTGAATCTTGTGAAATCATCTGTGATCACTAAACAGTATGAGGTCCTTCCTAGACTCATTACACTGGTGGGGCCAAACAGATCCATATGTAACAAGTGTAGGGGAGTAGTGATAGAGTTCATTTCCTTTGGCTTGTGAGACACTTTGTGTTGCTTCCCTTTCAGGCATGCAACACAGTGGTCATCACTTGTAAACTCTTTCTTTGGCATTCCAGTTACCAAATCATTCTTAATCAGTTTATTCATGTTTTTAAAGTTTACATGGCACATTCTTTTATGCCAAAGGAAAGACTCATCACTATTTGCTTTAGATAGAAAGCAAGAAACCTCTCCAGATGGAGATGCTTCCTGCAAGTCCATCTTGTACATGTTCCCTCTCCTGGGGGCTCTAAGCAAAATATGCTCAGGAGGAATGTCAACCCCGGGCTTGAGAACAATGCACTCATGCTCAGTAAAGAGCATGTGATGTTTTTGGTCACAAAATTGGGACACACTCAGAAGATTGTATCCAAGCTCTTTGACAAAGTTTACCTTCTCAATGCTGAGCTTACCATTTGTAACCTTGCCCCTGCCAGTAATGTACCTCCTGCATCTCCTCCAAAAGCAACTGGTCCTCCATCAATCCTTTCAAAGTTTTGAAGCAAGGACTCATTGCCAGTCATGTGCCTGGAGCAGCCACTATCAACAATCCAGATATTTTTGTTGGTCTTTAGCTGTCCCTGCACAAAAAGAGATGATTTAGTTACATTTGGAAACCCAAGCCTCATTGGTCTTGGGCTTATTAGAATGAGTTAAAGGCAATGAAACAGTAATAGATCCTATGCTCAGGCTTTGGGGATCATTTGCTGTTTCTGATGATGAACTTTTAGCCACATGGTCTTCCTTCATCTTCCACACCACCTTTGAAAGATTGGGCTTGACCTTCAATGCTTCGGAAGCTTTTGTGGCTTTGGAAGCTTTGGAGACTGATCCTTCGGAAGATCTTGCTTTCACTGTAGCAAGCCTCAGTACTTCGGAAGCATTCCTTTCTTCCGAGACCAATTTTCCTTCCGAGGGTAATGGTTCATTTGCCTTTTTCTTCATTTTGGAGCTTCCGAAGGAAATAGATTTTCCTTCCAAAGCTGTTTGTTTCTTCTTCCTCTCAGAAGTTTTCTTCTTGATCATGTGGATAGTACCCTTTGGATTGTATTGACAATCCTTAGCCAGATGTGAGGTACTACCACACATAACACAATCTAAATCTTTTCTTCTGAGAGCCTTCTTTTCCAAAGAAGACTGAGCTTGAACACTTTCCTTTTCCTTTTTCACCTTTTCAGATGATGCAGCAGGCTTCTTAGGGTGAAGCTTGCTTTTAGAAATGGATGGTTCAGGCTGTGTAGCAGTGACACACAGCTGATCAATCTTCTTGTTGTTGCTGGAGTGAGTTGAAGCTGAAGTAGAACTCTTGGTACTAGAATTCTTGGCAGGATCTTCAGCTTTTATCACCTTGAACCCTGCAGAGATAAATACTTGTTTTTGTTTGGGATCAAAGGTGGTCTTGACCTCTTGAGCTTTTCTTGATCTTCTCTTTGCTCTTCTGATCAAGTTTTCCTTTTGGTTTTGCTCAAACCAGCTTCTTTTTCCTCCTTAGGAGCATGGTGACCCTTTTTGGATTGACTCTCTTCACTCACCTCAGAGTCATCCCTCACCTTCTCCTCTTCATCCTCTTCATCACTGGGGTCTATGGATGGAAGCTCATCTTGACCAGTTCCACACCTTGGAGATCTAACTGATAGTAGAGAGTGTGGAGGAGCTATCTCACTAGATCCCAGTCCCTGCTTGTTCTGATAACACACTTTTGCATGCAGAGATGAGGATATCATGTTCTTGAAGGTTTCCTCTTCAAGAACACATTTTTCTGCCCTGGCTTTGCTGATCACAAGCTCAGCCTGGCATTCAGTCAACTTGGTAATGAGATCCTTAATTTGAGTCCTGTAATTTGTTTGCTCATGTTTAAGAGTTGAAACTGTTTTCTCTAGATCTTCTATCTTAAGTTTATAGTCATTTTCAGCTCTTTTAAAATCAGCTTTTAAAATATTCAAGGACTCAATGTCAGATCTCATTTCCAAGTTGTAGGACCTGTATCTGTTTACTTTAGCAATACAATCAGGAGAGCAAAGATGTTCAAGTACCTTGGCTTCATCGTGGTCAGCCATGAGTGCTTGGTTTGGAGATGCATCTTCAGCTTGAAAGCTCCAGTCAAAGCCTCCTTCTTCAACAGCAACTGCAGCTTGCTGTCTTGGCTTCTCATTCTGGTGCCCTCCTTCAGTGTAGTTTGGCCTGGATGAGGCTTGGCCACCATTTGATTTGGGTGCCTTGCATTCTCTAGCAAAGTGTCCCATCTGGTTACAGTTGTAACACTTGACTTTGCTCTTGTCCAGCCCAAACTTGCCACTGGCAGCATTGCTAGGAAACCTTCTCCCAGTCCTCTTGTAGAATTTTGGGCTCTGTGAGTGAGAAGAGCCATCTGCTGGACTATCTCCATATATTCCAGATCATCTGGATGGATACAGTCCAGGTCTTCAAGAGTGAAGAGAAAGTTGCCTGAACTTTCATCAGTGGAAACAAAGGCTTGAGAGGAGCTTGTCTCTTGGAAGGGACTTCCTTGGATGTAGCTCTCTCTTGGTGTCTCCGGAAGGTGATGAAAGGACCCTTTTGTGAAGTCTCAGGGTAGCAGATGAGATGATGCTGTGGTTCTCTGCTATCCCTTTCAACCACATGAAGGGCTGAACTCTGGTGAGTGTTGGAGTTACCAGATGAATTTTGCATGTTCATCTCCATCTGGTATCCACTGAGTATCCCATACAGCTCAGTGAGAGTGAGGGTTTTAAGGTTTTCAGTCCTCTTAATGACCACACAATAGTGTGTCCATTGTCTTGGTAGAGAGGACATGAACTTCCTTACAATATCCCTGTTCTCAATGGTCACCCCAACATCAGCCAGAGTATCCACAATCTTAACATACCTGAAGTATTATTGAGTCATGGTTTCACCTGTTTTGAAGGTGAAATTTTCAAACTGCTGCTTCAGGAGATCTTTCTTGTTCTCCTTGGCTTCATTTGAACCCTCATACATAGTTTCAGTGCATCCCATAGCTGTTTGGCGGTCTTGCACTTCTTGAAACCTCTGTAGATGGAGTTTGGAGGGCTGTCATGGCTTTCTGATCAATATCAATTCTTTTCCAATCTTCATCAGAAAAGTCAGCCCTCTCCTTTGGTATCATGCCACCACCAGCAGCAGCTGAAGTGGTGCATGGTACATGAGGTCCATGGACAACAGACTCCCACATCCTGGAATCTTGAGACTTGATAAAGCCTTCCATTCTTTGACACCAAGTGTCAAAATCCTCAGGAGTGATCAGTGGGACTTTGTCATTGTTCCAGTTTCCATATCAGCTTTGGAGATAGCTGCCATTTGAAGAGTTAAGTGATGTGTGTTACTAAGAGGTTTTGAAGATGGTGAGATCTTGCAAACAAGAGCCTGGAATGCTCTGATACCAAATGCAGGACCGTAAAAAGGGACTTTGCACTTAGTTAACACACTTAGGAGGATCTTTAGGATCACTTAACAATTCAAATAGGGAACTTAGAACTTAAACAGATGATACAATGCACAACACAAGTAAAGTAAGAGCAAGAACACAAGAAATCATTTTCAAGGAAGTAGTATATTGCTTCTTAGGTTCTATTACAAGTGTTTGCACTGATATTTGAAATACAAGAACCTTTGACTCTTTATACTAAACCTACAACCATCAATATGCAAAAAGACAGTTGGATGTGACTAATCTAGACAACAAGATCAGCCTAAAGTCAAAAGGCAGATTGCCTTTTGACTAGTGACTATGACAGGCCATAGCTCACTGACTTTCTATTACAAAAAGCCAAAAAGAAACAAATACAGAAACTTGCAGACAAAACCTTATCTACTTTATCATAAACATGGAAGTTTCACCAACTTATGATAGTTGGTGAACCACCAGAGCATGCAGCGTACAGGAGGTTGCTTTATGATAAAGTTGACAGAAAAGGTGTATTTTCTCTCTCTTCTAAAGTAATCAGTCTTGTCTTTATTCAGCTTCGGAAGACTTTGTCTTGAGAGCTTCGGAAGACTTCATCTTTAACCTTCGGAAGAGTTGAGTCTTTGGCTTCGGAAGACTTGACACTTAGTGTAAAGTTTCCTCAGTTTTCTTCTGAACATTGCCTTCGGAAGATTTTACACTTAGCATTTTACTTGAGTGTAAAACTTCCGAAGCTAGTTCTTCTTTGTTCCTTAGTGCATGTTGGAAGACTTGGTTGTTTTGGTATCCTTTGGTTGCATCAGCCTCATAACCTCAGAGGTTCCTACACTTCTCATCAAACAAAATGGTAACCGCGTAATTGAAATATAAGCTCAATGAAACAACAATCTAACTACAAATGAGATGTTTAATTAAACAACAAAAAAGTAATAAAATTAAACCTCAATTGGTTCTATGTGAAATTGGTTTTAATGGAGTACAGGGGTGCTTAATTTCAACAAGTTATCTGATTAGCAAAGCTTCATACACATCGATCAGATTCTAGGAGGGGATTAGGGTTAATCGGTTGCGATGTGAAATTGGCCTTGTGTGTATGTATTTGAAATGAATTGTTTGAATAAATGATTAATGGGGATTTGGTTTTAAAATACGGCGTACGTTAATGTTAGAGATGTGGTTTGACTTTTGTAGTCAAGATAGTATTGGGAATTATTTAGTGATTTTAATTGTATTAATAATATTTAAAATGTGTAGAAAAGACTATAATACCCTTCTTTTTAACGTAGTTTTAAACGGTGTTAGTTGGGTGGATGAAAATGACAATATTTGTTAAACTACGGTGATTGAAATGGCAAAAAATTTTGTATTGAAATGACGAATTCAAGAAAACGATTGTGACAAAAATGACATTTTTCTTTTTTATTTATTCTTATATATGTATGTATGCTTTGTGGGTACATATATTTCTTTTTATTTTTCATTTTTAAGGCTTTCTTTTAACACCCAACTTAAAACTTATGTTTCTGTATTTATTCTTTTGCCATCTTTATTTATATTTGTAATCTTATTTTTGTTTTATTGTATCGACTGTATTTATCTATCACATAATGAAAGGAAATGGACAATGATTAGAAAATGAAAAAAAAAGATAAGGTTTATTTATCTCTGTGTCATTACTTATAAATAATAATAATAATAATAATAATAATAATAATAATAATAACAATAATAATAATATAATAATAGTAATAATTATTGTATAATAATAGTAGTAGTAGTAGTAGTAGTAGTATAATAATAATAATAATAATAATAATAATAATATAATAATAATAATAATAATAATATAATAATAATAATAATAATAATAATAATAATTATGAAAAACCATGTAATTATTATTAGTCTAAATTATTGTATTTGAATTAAAGATCCTATTGAACGATTATCCAGAAAGTAACTTTTATGTTAAACTTTGTACCTACCCAATTTCCAAATTTGAAATGAAATGTTTATACCTACCCTATTTCAACGAAATATTTGTACCTACCCTGATTCCAAATTTTGCCAACTTTGTTTCGTGTTGACCTTAATTAAATTTATGCATTTTGTTTGTTTTGTTTATAGGGTATAAACAAGTTGAGTATCCCATGAGTGATTAGTTCTTCAACAACTTAAGCTATTTAAAGCTAAAATAAAATCTTATTTAGCCAACGAGTTCAAGACGTCCTTAGTTTTACTAGGCCAAAAAGGCTTAACGTGCCTAGAATTTATATAAATATAAGAAGGTATTTTTTCATGTACGTGAGAAGTTAACTATTCTTGTACCCTGCGCTACGTAACGATGCTAGTACTTCTTTAGCGTAAAAACAAAGATGTAAAAACATAGTCTATTTGACCTCGTTAAAAATATGTTCAAAATTAAAACCTCAAGATTAATCATCTAAGTGTATCAACCCCTTGTACAATAATACTCAAATTGTGAAACGATACGCATCAAAACACCAGAAATACAATGTTATTGTGAAAATATAGGTTGACAAATACAAGAAGTAATTTAAGAACAAACACCATTAGTTTATTTGATAAATTCCTTCCGTATCTTTTATTCCTCCAACACAAGTTAATCAAAATAAATTCATAAAATTACTTTTTTCTCTATGACATGCTTTATTACTCTAACACAAGTTTGTATATAAAAAAACACTATAGCTTTTTTAATATTTTTTTATGATCGACTGAAATTTGAAGTACGGCAAAGAGACGAACAATAACACACATTTTGAGTAACGTAAATATTACTTTGATAATTAATGAGTTGCATATGTTTAATCGAAGAAATTACATATGCGTAAAAATCACAAAGCACAATAACTTTGATAACTTATGGAGATACGTAAAATCATACAAAAACTAGGCTAGAAAGGCTAAAGGAGCTTAATATTTATATAAACATTAAAGTTATATTTATATAAGAAATTAGCAATGGTACCCTGCACTATGTGACGATGCTAGTAATTTCTTAACATAAAAAAAGAAGTAAGAAGTAAGAACATAATCTATTTGACATGGTAAAAAGTGTGTTCAAAATTGAAAACTCATAATTAATCATTTAAAAATGTCAACCCCTTGTACAACGATAATCATGGCGTGAAAAAATACATATCAAAACACCAAAAAGAAACACCATGTTATTGTGAAAATAAAGGTTGACAAATACAAAAGGTACTTTAAAAACAAACTGTATAAGTTTATTCGATAAATTCCTCCGTATCTTTTATTCCTCCAACATGAGTTTAACAAAATAAATTCTTAAAATTATTTTTTCTCTGTCATATATTGTATTCCTCCAGACACAAGTTTGTCCTAAAAATATCACTACTTTTTTCAATTTGTTTAATCGACGTAAATCTGAAGTACATGGAAGAGATGAACAGTAACCAACTTTTTGAGTTACACATCATAACTTTAATAAGTAATGGAGTTACGTAACAATCAGATAAAAAACACCCAGAAGATAAATTTGATAAAATCAATGACTTACATATATGTTACTGAGTTACTCATATGTAATTAGAAATAGATCATATATGTGATAAGCACAAATGTACTATAACTTTGTAAATATTAAGTTACATATATAAAAACATTGGTTTATATGTTGTAACACAATGTTTATTTATGTAAACTCAATATGAACAAAAAAACTAACAATGAAATAATGGGGAAGAAGAGTCGAGACTTTGGAACTGAAATCTTTTGGTTATGTACATGTAACTACAAGTTAATATGTAAAACTGCACATTACATATACATATATAACCCATAATTTTATATATTTAACTCGTAATAACATATACGTAACCCATCATAGGAAGAAGAAAAGTTGTATTATCATCGTCAACAACAATAACGATTTCTCCAGAATACAACTAAAACTTGTGTTGCGTAGCTACATGCATGTAACCCATATAAGTAAACCATCATTATCGTTCTTCAGGGCTCGATTTCTTCATCATGATGACGATGAAGGTTTAAAGCACGAGTTGTCTATCATCATCATCATTTCTTCAGGGTTTGATTTCTTCTTTATCATCATCATCATCATTATCATCATCAATTTCTTCAAAGTTTGATTTCTTCATCTTCACTGGTTTCTTTAATAGTGTTTATTATTGATTTTTGTTGTTTCTTCATCTTCATCTTCATCTTCAGTCCCATTCAAATAGAAAAACTATGATGGTAGCTTGAAGGGAGAGAAAATAGACAATAACTTACCCAACATACTAGAGAGTGAATCAAGGAATTTATTTTCAGCGAGCGAAACGATAACAACCAAACTCAAGCCGCATTGTGCGAAGGGAAAAATACGAAATTCTCATAGCGTAGCGCGGGAGAACTTTCGTTCATTGAGTTTCTTTAGAAAATGGAGTTATATTTAAAATCGAGTATTATTATAATGTCGCGGGCTATACGAATGAAGTTACCGTTATGGTACCGTGACAAACCGAATCGATTATAAACGAACATCCTTGCTGACGCTATTGATATTATCAAAACTCGTGTCAGTGTTTGTTTTTGTGGTTTACGATACATCAGACCGATATCGAACAAAGGCACGCCGATTAGCAGGAGAAGAAAACAAGAAACTCTCGCCGCGTAACGCCGAGAAGCACATAATTAAATATAAAGTTTGAACGAGTTAAGCTTAAACGTTTTATGTATTTTAAATTAAACAAAGCTAGGTTTGGCTCTTTTACGCAGAAACACAAAAATAGATAAAGGTCTAGAAGAATATGAAAATGAAGAATTTGCATAAAATATATCAGAGCTAATAACGTGGTCCTGAGGAATGTTTGTGTTTGAAGTCTTAGTTATGACACTATATGAATGCATCCACTAATGAAGTGAAGTTTGTATCACTTACAGATTGCAATAGAAAACCAATATTATCCTATCTAAATCTTCCATTCAACTACCTTGGGGCCACATAAAACAAAGCCCCGTCCACGATGTAATTTTGAAGGTATACTCTCCACAAGCCACAACAATTGTGACTTTCTTCGGTTTATCTCTCCAAGAAATTTTGCCTCCTTTCTCTTGTACACGTGAACGTTGAACCCCAAAATATCTTTAATCAATATTTTGATTAATGACTAAGATTACTTATTGTACTTTGTAAATTGTAAGTTAAATTAGGTGGTGACTCCCGTGCAGATATTCCAGAATTCGAACCAGAAATATCCATCTGAAATTTTTGGATTCGGATAATGTTTTTGAATATTTTCTAATATTCGGATATCCGAATTATCCAAAATATTTTTATAAATAATATTAAGTAATAAATATTTATTTTAGATTGGGGTTATTTTTCTAAAAAATTCAGATATCCAAACTTTTTTTATTAAACAATAACTTTTTATAAAGATTTTTAATAATACATAATGTTTTTTGGATTTGATTATTAAAATCCATTATCCAAATTGTTTAGCTTTCCGAAAATCCAGATATTCCATTTTAAACACCCTTAAAGTTAGGAATAGTTTAATACACCGAGAACTAAAATAAAATAGTTGATTAATGTTTCATCGGTTAAACAAATTTAACTTCCAATATTTTATTCGTTCATTAATTTTTTTTAAATAAACGAGTGGCACATAATCGCATATCAGCCGTTAATATGCTTTTTGTTTCTGTCTTTCTTACAGTCGGGTCACAGATGACGTGTTACCTACCTCTCCATTCACATTTATGTATTATTTTTTATGAGAACTTGATAAATGATAAGAAGACTACCGAGCTGTAAACGTAAAATAGTAAAATACCATGACGAATTTCAGATTTTTTTTCATAGGGTAAAGGAAAATTTTAAGGTTGCTTGTCTATTGGATAGATATAGTACTTTTTTCTGTTTGGGTTGGGTCGAGTCAATGATAATAAAAGAAAAAATATATATATTTTTTTAAATAAAGGATGTCAATCATTGTTGAGATGCTTAATATAAGTAGAAAATTGGTACAGTAGTTCTAGACGGGTTTTTATTTTAAAACTAGTCATTACAATACAGCATCCGGAAAAAAATTACTTAGCCATCATTTTTCTATATAACAAATACAATTATTTTTCGAATTCTTATTACCATCCGATTAACACCACGGTGTCTCTTCATACACTCGGGTTCAAACTATTCGATGAATAGTGGATCCCCTCACAAAAGGAAGAGATAAACGCCAACACCAAATGAGGTGGGAGTTGTCTTGTAAAGGTTGAAATTTCAAGCCTGATCTGCCTGACTAGTGTAAATTAGTTTTTTTAACGACTAATTGGATAATTAATGGGCCACTGGCCCAATCGATCATCTTCATGACTCGAGTAAGCCACCCGAGACCCTCTTAGAAGGAATCTTATCATAAGTGACAGAAAAAAACCTGTAGCTCGACCTGAAACCTCTTTTTATCACATGTGAGACTCGAACCCAAGACTTTTTTCTATTTTAATGAATTCTTAGGGTACCTCGCTTTAATTACTTGAACTAAAGATTATTGGTAGTATAAATTAGTTATCTAATAAAATTAAAATTCCGTTAGATGTGTATGAGTTGCAATTCTAAAAAAACCAACAACAAATGCTTTATTCAAGGCCAATAACACCATATTATATAAAAATTCAGTTGACTACATGTTAATCTATTACCTTCAATAAAGCAAGATTTTTAGGGACACGTGGCAATTAGCAAGGTTTTTTAGGGACACGTGGCAATTAGCGAAGGTTTTCTAGGGACACGTGACAATCAACGAGAGCCTCCCCAATTGAGTTTTCCCGCTTAAAATTTATTAAATTGTGATTGCATTTAATTTTGGAAGCTATGATTTTTAATTAAAAAAATATATTTATTAATCATTTTAAAAAACAATCAACTGTATAATTTAATTTTAAATTGTTTTCATATTAAAATTTAATATCAAATAAAGTGTATTGAATTACTAATTATACGTGAACTTCTTAATATTTAAATTGTCTTAAAAATTTTATATATATTAAAGAAGTAACTGCTTCAAAAATAACACCTTAGTGCAATAAAAATACAATAAATTATCATTCATTTAAATTAAAACTAAAATTAATATTAATATTTAAGTTAAAGACAATTTATAATCAAAATTACACGATAAATTCTCATTCATTATAAACAATTTATGTCATAAAATGGCAAAATTTTTTAAAAACAAAATTCAATGATCTATGAACAAAAGTTATTGAAAACTTGATACTATACTACTATAGTAGTCTTCAGATTTATACATTATTTAAATTTTAAAATATTGATATAAATATGATCAGAATCATCTTTGTATTTTTAAATGAATAATTAAAAAGGTGAGTTAGGGACTTAAAGATAAAATTACTATTTTTTGTTTACTCATATTCTTTTATGAAATTACTTCACAAAAAAATAGAACTAAAAACTTTTATTTTTTAAAATGGTATTGACATGAAGAAATATGACCACACAATTATAGTAAGAATAATTAGACTTTGAAAAAAAGTTAATGTTCAAAGCAGGTGAAATATATTAATGGATGAGTAGATACATTTTAATTTAATTTGATTATTTATTATATATATTCTTAAAAAATTTTAATACTTAGCTTTGTAATTAAATTATTTTTGTTGTAATTCCAAGTATCAAAATACAACCCAACGTACGGTACATAATATTTTATAATTTTTAAAAACAATCTACATGAAAATAAATGTTTTTTTATTCATAAGTCATTGCTTAATGAAAAATGTTTAAAATTTATGCATTTTGATAATGAACATATACTATGCTTAAATTTTGAAATAACGATTACAAAACGTATTAATTTGTATAGGCTTTAAATATGGTTTTAACTCCACTACCTTTCAATCTATTTTAGACTATTCCATTTCTCAAAAATCTAGAATTGGTTTGTTTTCTAATTTCAAATTAATTATAATAATTATATTATTTTTTAAATTTCTTATACTAGCAATATGTAATTTATAGAGTCGGTGTATATTTACATCTTACCATGTAAACATAAAAAATCAATCTAAATTCAAATCTGAAATCTTCCAAAATATTGTTTTCATCAGTCGTGTATTACATGAGTCCTAACCTAGTAAAATAATAGCTAAAAGTGTATTGTAAACTAATTAATTTTTAAGTAACCATAAACCCTCGTGTAAGCTTTAAACTTGATCGCAAGAAAAGTGTTTGTTTGAAACTAGAATTTAAAACCCGCACGTTGTCACGGGGTTCTTTTGTAACATAATGATTATCTACCTCGTCCAAGATTCCAATATTCCTCCTCCTCTCCCGTCATGGTCGGTGAACACCAGTCGACCTAACCATCCAAGTGTAATTAATGTTGGCTAACCCCATTCGACCGACTCACTATCTTTATTCGTTTTTCATCCTTCTAATCTCTAACATCATTTAACCGACGATTTTGGAAACGATGATACCAACGTCATTCCCACGCATCGCGCGGGATCTAATTCTAGTTAATATGAAATTACTTGCACTTGTTTTGAACATAGCTACAAGCTCCATGTCAGTACGTTTACGTAACTCAACAATTTAGTTAAATAAAAGATAAAGAAACAAAAAAAAGTGCAAAACCTTGGGCACTTCCTAGATTAGAACATGGGTCATTTGGTTCAAAATATAAAGCTCCAACCACTAGACCAAATGATTTACTTAGTGAAAAGTTCTCAAAATTATTTATTACACTGTAATAAAAACGGAAAAAAAAAAGAAAAAGATTTGTTACTGTAGAAACCGACATTGTTATTTAATATTATATATAATATGAAAAATCACAATATTTAAACTCGATGGGATCTAAAAATCAAC
Source organism: Flaveria sonorensis (assembly GCA_025506505.1). Lineage (NCBI taxonomy): Eukaryota > Viridiplantae > Streptophyta > Magnoliopsida > Asterales > Asteraceae > Flaveria > Flaveria sonorensis. The sequence goes on from CM046424.1 coordinate 52,396,294, forward strand.
AACTATTTTCCATGACATTGCAAAACAATCCCCTTTTACCTTGAAGTCAACAAAGTCAATGTATGAAATACGTCAAATCTCTAACACTTGTCAAGCTAATTAAACTTCAGTAATTAATTATTGGTAAATAATAAATTTTTCTTTAAATATTAGAAAAAGAGTTAAGTGAAAGTAGGGGTGTTAGGGTGTAATATGTCGATCTTGATAGAACATACAAGTTATTAATCTAGTAATTTACTCTAGAAAAACGACAAATCAAACTGTTGAGATGAAGAAAAAACCATTTGGTTTGGTGGTGTGGTGGTTTTGAGTTTCTTTTATTATTTATTTACACACTATTTTGCATCAGCTTTTAAAACTAATGAAACGGTTCATAAAGAACGGATCAGTAGGAAATGAGCAATTTTCAATAGTCAATCTAATCAACCGCCGTCCCTCCATTTGTCCTTTATATTTTCTGCATCGATTGAAAATTAGAGATTGTGACCTCATGTAATTCTACGAGTTTGACAAACCATACCTGATTCCTTGGCCCGATCTGCCATGAGAGCACCTTTGTTTCTAGGAAAAAAAATTTAGTATACCCCTCGTCCAGTTATCCCGCCAGAACAGTGTTGTTAACCCTGTATAACGATATTCAACTCTTTGAGCTCTTCTACAAATTTGGATATGTTGTTTCACACATAGTGACAGAGCTTAAACAAATATATAGAAGGAGTAGTGAAAGTAATGGGACCCACAAAACTCTTTTCCTATCGCTATATCAAGAGGAACCGGACTCAATACATATATAATTTTCGAAAGAATACACGTAAATTTCCACTTATGAGCTGGGACGAGCAACCTTAAAAGCCCCGTCCATGTTCACACCCTTGAAATGGTTTTCTTGACTGTTATATAATTCCATTTCTTTCTACATGAATGAATGTCTTAGACCAGTTTCACCCAATAATTTTTTGGTTCACTCTTAGAATTTCCACACCACTTGGACAATAAAGCAAACTTCATTGCTTTAATGCTTCCAATTCATAGTCAACCATAATGCTTTGATGCCAAACATTTATTCCACGCTATCCATGATATGTTGTTATCTAGTGATGTTTCTCCCAAAGAAACTTTCTTCTAATACTTTCTAACGAGAGAATTACTTGCGTAGGTGCCTTGTATAATGAAAAGCTAGCTAATATAATGGTAAACTTCCAAGAACTGTTTTGATTAGTGTAAGTCGATTATCAAACGATAGTGATGTTGCTTTCCATGATGATAATTTGTCATTGAAATGCATACACACACTACAACAAAAGGAGGCTAACGCAACCCTAGTAAAATGTTACATTAGGTCCTGAAAAGACTGCATTACACCTAAAGCAACCTTTTACCTAGGGCTGCATCAGATGCAGTTGTATTAGGGCTAAAGAAACTCTTTTGTTAGATAATGTAACATTTCTAAAAAAGTTGCTTGTATTATTCAAATGCAGCCTTTTTATGATGCAACCTTTTGAACATTAAAATGCAACTTTTTTAATTTATAAATGTGACTTTTTTAACTTATAAATGCGACCTATAAATGGCCGTTTTACATATTTTCGAAACATCATTTGTATGTGATGTGATATTAAATTTTAGACCGTGTAGGTATTGCTGACGGTTTATGAAAATCATAACTTTAAAGAAGTATTAAAAGGACAACATAAATTGTTATATATTAACACGTATAACGTGCAGGGTGCATGTGTGATCCATCACCTCACCAAGTGTTAAAGTTCTAACGACTCAATAAAAAATTCATTATTTAAACAATTTCCAACTTTAAATAACAAAAATACAACTTTCTACACATGAAACTACACCTCAAAAACTACAATAAATCTATTTCCAATACAATAATACAACTTGCATATCGTAAAACCGTACCTACCACCTTCCTCTATATAATAACACACACCCATAACTACAACTCTTGTGTTCTACAAACCTTCTCTTAACCATCTCATACTCCATCAATGGGGACTGATTGCAAGACAATGACGATTGATATCAAACAATCATCGATCATACGACCTTCGAAGCCCACGGAAGGGTCTACAAAGTTATTATGGACGTCAAATTTGGATTTGGTTGTTGGTAGAATCCATATTTTGACAGTGTATTTCTACCGTCCGAACGGTAGTTCTAACTTCTTCGATCCGGTCGTGATGAAAAGGCGCTAGCCGATGTGCTGGTGACGTTTTATCCGATGGCGGGCCGATTGAGTAGGGATCAGAATGGGAGAGTTGTGATTGATTGTAATGGGGAAGGTGTTTTGTTCGTTGAGGCGGAGTCGGATTCGACGTTGGATGACTTTGGGGAGTTTACGCCGTCGCCGGAGCTCCGACGTCTTACTCCGAGTGTGGATTATTCCGGTGACATTTCTTCCTACCCGTTGTTTTTTGCACAGGTATATATGATGTTTTACTGAAAAAGAAGTTGATGTTAGTATGTATGCAAAAGTAGAATGAAAACAAAATAAATGGACTTATGCAAATGTGTATCCCCCACCACATAATTGTAGCTTTTTAATTAGAAACACCCGTTAGACCCGGATCTATAGTTATATTATATTGGGAAATTTATGAAAATGGTCAACTTTTGACACAAGTTTTTTACAAATGGACATAAACCGATCCGGCAAATCTCAGCCAGATCTGATGGGCATCAACCGATCTGGAATATCTCAGCCGTTCGTCTGGTGGAGTTACTCACTAACAGGCTAACGGCTTAGCCAACGCGTAGGACACCAAAACAAAGGAATTCCCCGTGTACTGGACTCATCGGGGGTATGACACGTGGCAAGATGTAGGTGTGTCAAACCCTGATACATCAATGTGGGAAATTTCCTGTGTTTTAATGTCCAAAGCGTTGGCTAAACCGTTAGCCTGCTTAGCTGCCAAATCCCAATCGGACGGTTGAGATTTGTTGAATCGGCTGATGTTCAAAAGACTTGTAAGCTGAAAAATTATGTTTATGTTTTAAAATTTTTGGTCAAATTTGACCATTTTGGTAATTTCCCAATTATATTTTCTTGTCTAATCAGCTCCTTAGGCCAATCGCATACTTACCACGCCTCACATCATGGTTTGATGTGATAGTGTAGCCATAGGTGAAGCTTAGCGAGGGCCGGAGGGGGCCTCGTGTTAATTTCGGTCCGGTAGTGTAAATTCTTTAATATTTATAGAGTCCGTCCCCTCTAAAATAGTTTACTTTCGCCCACGCCCCCTTATAGAGTAGGTCAATAGCAAAAATGTGAACATAAAACCTCTATGATGTGGTCCACCAAGTAATTGCAAGCGTGATTGTGGCCGTCAACTCCAACTTTCTTTCTCTATCTTATCTAAATATAAAATTTGATAGGAGTGAAAAGTTATGGGTGTAATAACCATTTATACAGAAATGTGATGGGAATGTGGTGGGGGCAGGTGTGATACCATTTTAAGTATGTCCATCAATTTTAAAGGCTTGAATAGGCTCAAGCTTAAGTGATTTTAAGCCGAGCTTGAGCTCAAGCTGTAACTAGCACTGGTTCTGCTGGACTCGTTTACACTTACACCTTGTATATAGTTGGAGACCCGCGAGTCTATTGTATTTTAGGGCTAATTAGACCAAGAATTTGGGAATGTTTGATGTGAATTTGACTTTTTTAAACACAATACACACGACGTTGACTATAGTTTAAACCCCTCATAAATCCAACCTCATTTTTCGTCCCCTTTTCTTTTATAATCAACAGAGGTTGCTTAATTAGTTTGATTTGCATCTACTCAATGGCTAATTTTTTAAGATTACTTGCGAGTCACGTCAAGACCCGTTTGACTTTTAGAAGTCAAATTTTATTCTTAACTGTTGTCGATTAATTGTGATCAGGTAACCCATTTCAAGTGTGGAGGAGTGGGTCTTGGATGTGGTGTCTTTCATACACTAGCTGATGGTCTATCCTCTCTACACTTCATCAACACATGGTCCGACATGGCTCGTGGCCTTGATATCGCCATCCCGCCCTTCATTGACCGCACCATGCTTCGTGCACGCGAACCCCCCACCCCGACTTTCGACCACGTCGAGTACCACCCCCCTCCCTCCATGAAAACCACCTCCCAAAAACCTAAGTCAAGCCCAAAACCGTCAACCACTATTCTAAAGCTCACCCTTGACCAACTCAATGCACTCAAAGCCGCCGCCAAGAGTAATGGTGGAAACACCAATTATAGCACGTATGAGATCCTCGCGGCCCACTTATGGCGATGTGCATGCAAGGCTCGTGGGCTCCCCGATGACCAACTAACAAAATTGTATGTGGCTACAGACGGACGGACCAGACTGAGCCCCCAACTCCCTGGGGGCTACCTAGGCAATGTTGTGTTCACCGCCACACCACTTGCTAAATCAGCTGACCTTACGAGTCAACCGTTGGCTAATGCAGCATCGTTGATCCGGGCCACATTGTTAAAAATGGATAATGACTATTTGAGATCCGCAATTGACTACCTTCAGGTGCAGTCTGATCTGTCTGCCTTGATACGTGGCCCGAGCTACTTTGCAAGCCCTAACCTAAACATAAACACGTGGACACGGTTGCCCGTGCATGACGCGGATTTTGGGTGGGGGCGGCCCGTGTTCATGGGGCCCGCATGTATATTATATGAGGGTACTATTTATGTTCTACCAAGCCCAAATAATGATAGAAGTGTGTCACTAGCAGTGTGTTTAGATGCAGATGAACAGCCATTGTTTGAGAAGTTCTTGTATGAGTTTTAAGGGTTTATATGTTTGTAGTGTTCATTAATCATCCGTCATATTGTATTATTTACTTGTCGCTTGTTAAATGCACGTAATTAGCTTTTGAAAAATTGTACAGGACCATTATTCTCGAGTTTCAAAAAACTGATAGATGATGGATAAGCTTTCATCTATAACGACAACTCATAAACTCTAATAAGTAATAATTACAGATTGTCACATACTCGTTACATTTATTTTTTACTATCACACATTGCCTACATGACAACATTTTTTTATTATCACACTACCGCCGCTACGAATAGAATAAGGAAATGTTAAAAGAGAGAGATGGAAAGAAGAGGGGGTATAGTTAGAGATGTATTTGCCTCTATGTTTTCACTTATTGCAACCCCACGTTTAATTTATCACATCACTAGCATACATGAAAATATACCTATGTCTTCAACACGGGTTTCAAAAACATCCAAATAGAAATCCTGAAATTTGAAACCCAATTTATCTGAAAATTCAGATATCCAACACCTCGGATATTTGAACTTCGATTATCCGTATTTTTCAAATTCTTATACTCTTATTTTCTGATTTTTTTTTCACACTTTGAGGTGTATCACATAAAAAGCTTTAAGTTTTACTTTGTCTTTTATATTCTTCTTATTCGCTATTTAATATAACTACTATTAGCATCTATCATTACTATTATTAATAATTATCATAGGTTAAATCTAAAAACAGTAACGTGCTATAACCAATACCAACCGAAGAACATAAATATCATTATATATTATTTTATATCTATATTTCAATCTCTAGAACTAAGTCATCACAACTTCATATGTTTTTCTTTTATGTACTTAACCACATGGCCAGCCATGAGGGCGGGTTGGGTGGGCGACCGCCCAGGGCCCAATCTTCTCAGAGGCCCGAAATTTTTAATTTTTTTTATATATTATATGTATACATGTATACTTTAAGAAAAAACTATAAACTATTAATAAACTCGTTAACAAATCCAATAATATTCTAATTATTTTAGCCCATTAACATGTCCAATAGTTTAGCTCAATACCATTTACCCACTTTAAACCCAATTTAATATAAGAACACCTAAATTATTAAAAATAAAGAAAGTAGAAGGTTCAAATACAAAGTGTATTTTGTTACAAAGTGTGAGAAGACACAGTGAGTCAAAAAAAGTCACAAAAATTATATCTCACAATCTAAATCGAATTTCAAAAAAGTAATTCCGAGCTTTTGTTCCCCTAGCAGTCCTCATTAAGAAAAAAATAAACGAAAAATAAAAAAAATAAAAACATTAACGTTTTTTTATTGTGTCATTTATGAAAGACACAATGAGGTCATATATCATAAAAGACACAAATCGAATTTCAAAAAAGTAATTCCGAGCTTTTGTTCCCCTAGCAGTCCTCATTAAGAAAAAAAATAAACGAAAAATAAAAAAAAATAAAAACATTAACGTTTTTTTATTGTGTCATTTATGAAAGACACAGGTCATTATATCATAAAAGACACAAAGAACTTTTTTTTTATTTTTTTCTGAAAGAGGACGATAAGAGAAACAGACTCCGAAGTATTTTTTTGAAATTCGATTTAGATTGTAAGATATAATTTTTTTTGATTTTTTTAGCCTCATTGTGTCTTCTCACACTTTGTAGCAAAAATACACTTTGTAGAATAACCTCACCCATAAAGAAAAACCCCATTCAAGATTTTATGAGCAGAAGTGAGAAAACCGATCGACAATCGACTTTGGCACTTCAATTACAATACACAAGTTATTCGGTTTAATTTTTTTATACGTCACATTCCAGGGGCTTATATTTTGTTTCTCGCCCAGGGGCCCAAGGTCTCTTGGGAATTCTTGGGGCCGGCCCTGCTTAACCACATTAACATCAACGTCACAACACTAGCATCAAAGTACGCAAATGTGTCACATCACGTGGGCTTATTTTAGTTTAATTCCATTTAGCAATGAGCACGTATGTATGAAATTGTTTTTGAATGATTACATAAATACAAAATAAAACAACGCATACATAGTTATTTTCTAAATGTGACATTTTATCTCTCCAACCTGCAACTTCCAGACATTTTTTCAGCCTGAAAACTTTATTTGCAACCACCAATCATGATTGAAGTAACAGAATTCTTCTCCACCACTTCAAATCTCAAACTGAGTAAACTCTGGTCAACTTTTGACTTATCCAACCTGCAGAAATTTGTCTGCACTTGGGAGTTATGTATCAGAAATATCCTTTTATCAACAGCCAGGAGACTCAGACCAGACTCCTGAAATTATACTACTATCCAAGCCCAGAGGACATTGATTCCACAAAACTTTTGAATCATGAACCATCTTTATCTTCATCTTCATCTCCCCACTAATAAATGAGTTATAGAATTGTGTGGCTTAAAGGATAGCACCTGTCATATCATATGGGATCGTTGGCACGGTAAGATGATAATCAGGAAGAAAGTTTTAAATAGATTTTGTTTCATATGGGTCACTGAAATCAGAAGAGTACATTCTCAAAGATCAACACATACATATAATGATATCTTACATGATGCACGTATCATAGCTGCTGAAGATATTCAAAGGACAAAGAAATGTGGTATATGCGGCTGAGAATTGTTGGCAGGGGGAAGACTATCTGGACAAGACATTTGATGATGCAAGAATAAGATATATTCATCATTATGCTGTAAGTTTTTTATGTTGAACATTAAGCAACGAGCATGCAGTTGGATAATGTACAGCAACTTAAAAGCCAAAATCATGAAGCATGTTGTCTAAAGACTAAGTCTCCATGGTGGTGGTTTAACAGTCGGGGATATGCAACATAAAGCAAAAGTCCAAGGATCACATTCAAATCCTGGCCTCATGTCCTTTGTCTGCAGTTTGCACGATACCTTTGGGACACTGTAAGGTGGGTTACCCACAAATGACTATTGTATACTAGTTAGTGTGCAGAAGAGTAAATACAATGCATTATACCATTAGAACAAAATTTATTACAATTTTGATGCAATAGACCATACTTCAATACATGTTAATTCATATGACCCAGAAAGACAAACCAAGATTTTGTTTTAACAAAATCGTTTCCAAAATAAACAGAACAGCTCTAAATATTGGGCTCCAAAGAAATTGATTATCATTCTTAAATTGATAATAGATTACGGTTTTCAATCAATCAATTGGGAGAGAGTCTATGTCTCGAAAGTAGATAGTTTGGAGATGTATTTAACTAATAGAAAACACCACACCACAGGTGATACATTACACAGAAAACACATGAGTAAAAGAGCATAAAAGAATCTTGATATACTGTATGCAGGAGATAAAATTGGGCACTACTGCAGTAAATGGCAAGCTTTTCTATAATTCAGGATATAGCAATATAACATACACTAAACTTGCACATTGTGTGGTTTAATAAGTCTTTGCATCATTCTCAAACTTACAAGGGACGAAAGAACCAAAATTGATAATGTTAATGATTCATTGTATATCATTTCACACACAAAATCACCAAAACAGCCACGAAAGAATCTGAGCACACAAAAACATCCCTCTATGCAAAAATATGTCAATATTTTCCATTTTTAGTTGTCCAGAAAAATGCAAGGTTTCCTTTTTAGGCAAGCTGACAGTCCTAAATTACTTTCCTACCACTAATCACACTTAAATATGGTAACATTTTATTATGGTCTACTATTTTCTATTAATTCATTCTTGTTGAGGAATACTTACAACATTTATCAATAATCTAAACGCTTTTCACAAAACCATGTAAATCCTAGCATAGAAGCTGGTATGCATTACGAAGTGATAACTTTTATGAGCAACTATGCATAAAATAGTCATCAAAGATGGATATAATTTTGCAGTGAAAGTGTATTACCTTGGTCATTTTCCATCTCTTGTAGATCATCGTCCTCTTCACTCTCACTTGAGCTCAACTTATAATCACCCGAACGCAAACCGCGTCTCCCCAATATTACAAGATCTAACAGCTTCCTCCTGACAACATACACAGGATTTGGATCAATCAAACACCCTCTCTCATAAGCTTCCCTAAGAAAAACAGTGTGTCGTTTTCCCTTTGTTGACAAATAAAACATTCCAGGATGATCCAAGAACAAATCCCTCACATTCAAATCAATCCCAAACCATTTCCTAAAATGACTAATCTTCTCAACTTCCACTGTCTTTTCCACTGTCAAACTTAAGAACTCATGAACAATTGCAACTGCTCGTTTCTCAATTTGCATTACACCAGTTTTAGATCTCTTTTTGATGCTTGTGAACTCCTCATATGGCCCAGTGTATGGCAATTTCTGCCATTCTTTAACCTTGGCCCTAAAATTCTTCTTCAACTTCATACTTGGAGGATAACCATGTTTAAAACTAAACCTCATTTCGGTTCTATCAACACTACAGTCGTCTTTACAGCACTCCATGATCCTCCAACTTTCTACAGCAGCTGTTAAGTTTTCATGACTAGCCGGTGTACCAACAAGCTTAATTAAATGTGTATTTGGTTCATGTGCATCAAGAATGTGAAAAAGGTGAGGATTTTGGGATAATATTGAATCCTCAAAGTCATCAGGCAGACCAAGTTCCCTCCACACCTTGAAAATTGCTCTAAGTGGAAGTGTCTTTAATAGTGACATTGAAAGAAGACGAGTCAAACGGTCAATAACAAGAGGATGAGTGTTGTGAATAGCAGCAGATTCTTCTTTTGCTATTTGCATTGCGGTTGGGGTTAGTTTGCAATAAGGTTTAGAGAGTGATGGGTCATAATAGATTTCGAATATGCGAGGGTATTTACGTAAAAATGCAGTAGCACCACGGTTGAGGTGGAGTTTTTGTGAGAGGCGGTTGAGGAAATCAACTGAGACAGAGGGTGGGTTGTTATTTGGGTTTGCAAGAATAAGATCTTGAATGGATATAACTTTTAGGAGGTTTTTGTAATTGTCCATGAACTTTTCAAATGTGGCATCTCGAAACCTAGAAGCTACATACTGAGAAGAGGTTGTCTTGAGGCGGTGAGAAAGAAGTGAATGAGGGTGGCTGGAAGTTACTTTTTTGATAAATTGGGTTGCCATAGCTGATGGAATGAAGTTCTTTTAGCTCATAGGCAGTGGTAGATATGCGCTCAGATTTAAGATATTGTGAGACCTGAAAAGCAAAAAACAAAACATAATATTAGGAACACCTAGCAAACTATAGCAGGCAGTTGAACTGAAGGCAAGTACAAATAATGACACTAAAATAGAGCATTTTCATAATACAAAATTTACATTCTTGTAATGTGAAAAATCCCTCGTTTAACGTAGAAACACTCATTAATACAAACTTATCTTCTTCAATTCCACGTTGTCCATTTTAAATTTTTAATGGATAAGTATAAAATACAAAAATAAGTATTAAAAGTTCTACAAACACTAACCTAAACCTAAAAATCAAACCCAACTTTTCTTTAGCATCTACACAAAGGTTTCATCTCCTCTGTACAAATAGTTTTCTTAAGAAAGGCTGCCCTTCATTACTAGAAACAAGGTACCTTTAATCACAGAAGTGCAAATTTCTTAGGAACAAAATGACCATAAGCAGTTTCAATCAAACAAGCTACCGAGGAAGTAAAGCTTACGATTACAAAACATCCGCACATTTCTCTGTATAAAGTAAAATATAACACGTATGTACAATTTTCACAAAATGCACATATTCCAGAAGATGAAACATGACAACCAGTTCTGATTTAGTTCTGAGAAGAACCAGGACATAACAAAATGAATGTCATCCCAGACTACACGACTACACACGTTTATAAGAGACCAATGCAAGGTACTAGCATACCATATTTCACCAACAATCACAACTCTCGATTAACCTGACACACTCTAACATGACAGCTAAACTAAAACAAATAACAAATCAAAACATCATCCCATCAATCAACGAATTATGTAAAAGAAAAATACTCAAAAACATGTATGAAATTCATATCTCTCAAACTTCACGCTCAATGAGGAATTTCATTGAGCAAATGTTGGTCTTTAAAAGACACATTAAGGACGCGGCCAAAGATACCAAAAGAGGTACATGTATAGCATACCATCAAACCACATGCTCCTAAATCAAGAAAGTGTGAACCTTGTTTATGTTCATAGCCTCTTAAAGAAATTCTCTAACAAGTGGCAATCTTAGGTCTTAACACTAACAAATAAGATAAATGAACACAAGGAAGTTAAGAAGGAACACTGATATCCAGCATTGTTCATCTTATGCAAAGTAAAACCCTAATCAATTTCAATAATAAATACAGAAATGAGAAACCAAATACACACATTACCCATTAGCCTTGAGCCAACTTGAAGCAAACAGCACACAAACTACTCCACACAAACTAAAACGCGACCCGACCCGACCCCCATACCAATTAAAAACTACAAAATCATCAAAACATCTAAAAACCCAGCTTTGAGATTCATACCATTGTTTCATAATTGCAAATGTTGGAAAACTTTTGTTCACAATTGCATGATCAGTGGCCATTAGAATCAACTGTAATGAAATGTTATCAATTATCATGATAACTTAAAGATTTGAGAGCTTTGAAATTTGAACCCTCTGGTCTATAATCAAAAACATTGAGGCAAAAATCAAACTAGCAAATAAGCAAGGGAAAGAGATTACCTTTGTTAGGAATAATCGAGATAGCTGACGAAGGCTAGGGTTCAAGTCGCCATGATTATCTAAATCTTGAAATGCAGTCAACTTGCCTGGAGGGTAGTTGTAATCGTACCTTGAAGTCCGACTTCTTTTTAAGTACTTTTGTTAGTTTTTTTTTTCATTTAACATATGTTAGTAAAATGATTAAAATTGATATGGTTACATATTATCACATAAGGGAGGGCAAATGAATAATTTATACCTTTACACAAATAATCTTTTTCATATAAACTAAAAAATCATCTTCAAATAAGTTTTTTTAAATTAACTTATATAAGCTAATAAGCATAATCTTAAAAAACTAAATTAAACATCAAGTTAAATTTATTTTGTAAAAAAAAAAGCTATAAGCTTTGTTAAAAAAAGATAGGCCAAACACCCCATAAAGAGTTAAATGGGTTTGGATCTCATCATGTTGTTTCTTAATCACCCATCATCTTGGCTAACATTTTATAAAGCATTAGTGAGAGTGGTCCTATGAAATGAAATGGTTATAAGAGTGTTACGGCTGGAGCAGGCCAAGATGTGGCTGGCCCATCAAGGAAGTCGAACTAGAAAGTAGACCCAAGAGGATGATCAGTCGATTCTTGCAGTGATGCACAAGTATTCGAGTCTTTAATTTTAAGTCACATGTTTATTTTATTTAGTCTTGCATTAGTAGAGCAATAATTAGTTCTGCAGTAGTGGAGTTTTGGTATTGGTGGTCCTATGAATAAGGAGTAGCGGAGTAGCTAGACGTTGCATGCATCAAATATTTATAATTCATGTATGTTTACTTTGAGATGAATGAAGAAAATTACCCCAAACTTTTCTCCTTTCTTTTTTGAATTCTTTAGAGTTAGCCTGCTCAAAAGGGCACATCAAATTGGTGCTTTCATTCTCGTCTCAACCTCTCATCATGCCTCCCCGCAAAGACCCCTCTTCCACCTATGAAAACCCACCTACCATCTCTAACCAATTGGCTCAACTCATTGCCGCCACTACCGTCGCCTTAACCCAGCAATCCAACCAATTATCGGAACTAATCAAAGCTACAGAAAACCTTAACACCAAAATCGATCAGCTTTACGATCATGTCACATCCGACTCCTCCACATTGACCGGTCCCAAATCATCCCCACTTCCAAGAGCACCACAACACACCACCCACACACCATATACAATCCCCCCCCCCCCCCCCGACAACCCAAGATTACCCTTCCTTAATTTGATTGTTAGAAAGCCCTTGATTGGATTTTCCAAGCAGAAAACTATTTTTCGTATTATCAAGTACCAAACACTCAACGTTTATCCCTGGCTGTTTTTTCCTTCATCGTCAATGCACTTTCTTGGTATAAACACTTGGCAAACAATGAATGGCACATGGACCACATTTAAACGTGAACTTGAGCTGTGTTTCGGTCCTACAACTTATGAAAACCATGAGGCTACCCTATTCAAATTACGTCAAACGTCCATCATTTCCACCTATCAAAAGGAGATGAATGTGTTAGTAACTGTGTCGTGGGTCTTTCGCAGCAAGCATTGCAAAATTATTTTATTTCTGGACTAAGTCCAGACTCCAGATATCCAAAATAAACTTGTCATATTGAAGCCCACTTCTTTGCACCAGGCCTATGCTTTAGCCAGACTCGTTGAAAAAAGTTACAGCAAGCACCCAAGCCCAAATATGCCTACCAAAAGCCCAATTCCTCTTCTTTGACCCCACCCACGTTTTCCACTCCAATTCAAAAAACCCAACCTACAACTACTACCCAATCAACTCCATTGTTACCTACCCCAATAAACATTTCACAAGATTTGCCATTTTTAAAACTTTCTGTAGAAGCACTCCAACAACATAAAAAGGATGGCTTGTGCTTTAAAAACCCGAGAAGTTCTTCCCTGGCCACAAGTGTTGACCACCATAATTTTTACTCATTGTTGACAACGACGACGGTGAGACCATGTTGTCCAACCCACCCGATGAAGAGCTTGCGATGCCAACCTAACAACCACCGTTCTTATCCCTGTCTCAAGCAGCTTTTTTTGGTTTAACCTCGTCCCAAACCCTTCGCATCACCAATCACATCATTCAACATAGTATTGCTTCCACTCCGAACCTCATAACTAAACCAATTCACCCATTTTCCGTTATGGTGGGTAGTGGTCAACATATTCAGTGCCAAGGTTACTGCTTAGAAATACGATTGAAACTTTAAAAGTCTCAATTCACACAACCCTTTTTTCATTCTTCTCGTCGAGGGAGCAAATGTTATCTTATGCGTTGCCTAGTTGGGAACCTTAGGTCATCTAGAGGTAGACTTCTCAGTCCTGGAGTTATCATTTACCAAAGATGGCACCACGTGCATACTAAAGGAGAACCATCGTCCAACAGGTATTTACAAGTTCCCTGTCATCCTTGATTCGGAGTGATTCCATTGCTTCCTTTCACACTCTAATAAGCAAATCTCCTCAACCCAATTACACTAGTCCCCTTCTACACTCTAACCCCCACATCGCATCCCCACTACACATTTTTAACCACCTACTTGTTGAACCCCTTACCTTACCCCCAACCTGACCATATGACCACCATATCCCTCTCATGAATGAATCCCAACCCGTGAATGTTAAACCCTATCGTTACCCCCATTTTCAGAAAGAAGTCATGACGGGTTTAATAAAAGATATGCTACAAGCTCAGATAATTCAACCAAGTTAAAGTCCTTTTTCTTCACCTGTGCTATTGGTTAAAAAGATAGACGGGTACTTGTGTTTTTGCGTGGACTAACGAGCACTAAACGCAGTCACCGCGGGATAGATTTCTAATTCCGACTATTGACGAGCTATTAGATGAGTTGCACGGCTCCAAGATTTTCTCAAAAATTGATTTACTTTCGGGATATCATCAAATTCAAATGGCTAAAGAATACATTCACAAGACCGCATTTCACACTATGGATGGCCACTATAAATTCCTTGTCATGCCCTTCGGTCTCACAAATGTCCTGTCAACCTTCCAAGTGGCCATGAACGATTTATTTAGGTTGGTGCTTCGCCAATTTGTTTTGGTTTTCTTTGATGATATTCTTATTTACAGTGAAAACCTTGAGAAACATTGTGATCACCTTTGCTATGTTTTTCATACACTACTGACAAATCATTTTCATACTGTGACATCCGGTAATTTTCCATTACCAAACTCCGTTAGTTCCGTTAAGTCTTGTATACACGTGTCGGGAGCACACACTAGTTGTCGTTGAACGTTGGTGACTTAATAATAATTAATAATGTGAAACAAATAATTACTATGTTGATTATTAGTTGTGATTATGTGATTTAAATGTTTATTGTAAACTTTATCGCGTAACATGGAAACGTGTGTATTTAATGTGTGAACTTGGTAACTTGTAAAGATAATGCTTATAATTGTTATTACTAGTTCATATGTTTATTATGTTAGTTAAAAACATTTTAAAAGAGTGTTTAAAAGTTTAATTTTATAAAAATACAAGTTATAAGGGTAAAAAGGGTAATATTGATAAATTAAATAAAACAAAAATCCCAACCCTAGCCCCCACATACCCCACGGCCGCGATCATCATCTCCACACACACACACCTGCGAATTCAGCCTAGAACAAGCAATTGTGCTTCGGTTTTGGTCGATTCCAAGAACTACAACATGTTAGAGGCTTCAATTCTCACCCATTACGTGATTAAAGGTTAGTTTCTTTGTGGTTTCCATGGATTTTTAGTCTTGGCCAAACCCTAGTTCGAAACCTGCAATTGAAGGTTGATTCTTGGTTGTTTGTTGATGTTAATATGTTAGTTGGATTGTATATATGTTAGTTAACGTCGATTATGCAAGAAAGCTTCGATTTTGATTCATTGTTCATAGGTTACTAAGAATAGTAACTTTATTTTGCATGAATTGATGATTTGATGATGTATGAATGTTATGGATGTGTTTATAATGATAATTAGATGCTAGATTGTTGATATGAACATTGGAAAATCGAGAATGCACATTGTAGTTCTTACCTTGCTAAAAATAGTAACTTTTGATGTTGAATGTTGATGAAACATGCCAATTAGATGTTGTTGATCATGTCTAGATATTGTTATGGACTTAATTTGGTATGCAAATGGTAAATTCATGAATGTAGTGTGAGTTTGCTGAATTTGGGATGTACTTTCCCAAAAGGGAAACTTTAATTGTGCAAATCCTTGAATTGGATGATTTGAGCATGTTTGAGACATTAGGACCATGCTAGTGTGTTCATGGATGGTTTTAAGGTGATTAAATGTGTTGTTTAGGTTATATGAATGTTGATTTGGTTTGTTACCTGTTTTGGCCTGTTTGTGGAAAAATCATGGCATGAGTCATATAGGTAAGCTAGGACTTTTATTGATTGATGGTTGATTAAGAATGAACATTTTGGATGATATGAGCTATGGAAATTGGTATGTTAATGATCATCATACACACGTGCGAATCTAAGGCCCCTACTTAGTAGGATTGGCAGGGTTTAGGGTGTGAAGTCGTGAGTGGCTTCACATGGCATGTGATGCGTGATTTGATCCTTGTATGGTGTATTATTTGTGTTATAGATGTTATGAGCATGATAATAGTTTGAGATTCGCATGACTTGTATGATATCTGGTGTATGATGATCTAATTAGTACATGTGGTTAATGAAGTGTTATATGTAATCAGTTTGTATGTTAATCATGTGTGATAGGCTGTTATGCTTGTTTGAATGGAATTTCACCTATAATGTCACCAACGGGTCAAACGGGTCAACTGGGTCAAATGTGTCTTGTCTTCTAAAACTTGAGTTCTTTGGTTTGTAAAGCACTTAGGGTTTCAATATGATTCTGTGTACACGTACTTATGTACTCTCGTGTTCTAGGTAACCTTTGAAGGGTTGTCTTTGCACCTATCACCAGTTCTCTTTAGTCATTATCTTTACACACCAGGTGAGTTCATGCCCCTCTATTTTTATAAACCTTCTTCTTGGGGGAGGTAGCATACTTGTACTCAAACACTATTTTATTATTATAAGTTGTGTATGTTTTAACATAGTGCTTAATACCTTGAAAGTCCTCACACTTTCGGATCGTTAATAATGGTAACTAGCGGGAAATCTTGGGTAGTACTACTGGGTCTGACGAGCCCCACCTGTGCGACTCGAGGTCAAATGGGTGCAATATTGTCCTAGACACAAATATCGTCACGACCTGGTAAGTCATGACGGGAGGCAACAAACGCAACACAGTCAGCTTTGATCGCGAAATCACTATGGTTATTACTTGTGAATATAGACTAGCTATCTATTTCAATGCACTTCTTATGTTATGCAAATGTTATTGATTATGATAAACGCAAACTCTTGAACTCACCAACCATTGTGTTGACATTTTAGTATGCTATTCTCAGGTTGTTAACTCTGCTTGCCATTAGGAGCACCACACGGTCCAGCATGCATTCTAAGACTCTATTTTAAAGACATGTTTGTTGGTATCTATTTACGAGTGTTTAAATATTTGGGTTGGTGCATGTTTTGCCAAATATGCATTTTTATATTTTGGGTTTGTCTTATTTACAAAACGCTTCCGCATGGTTTTAAAGTTTGAACTTTGATTGGTTTTATTTTTAATGTGGCATATAGTGTCGTTCTAAGTAACTATTGACTGTGATCCTAGTTTGTTCACACGCCTCACGGTAAAACTCCGCACGTGGATTTTGAGGGTGTGACAGATTGGTATCAGAGCCATTGGTTATAGGGAACTAGGTTGCATACACATACTAGACTATAACCGCACAGTTGTTAGTTACTTATCGCTTACTCTCCTTACTGTATACTCATTGGCATACGCAACACGTACTTCGCAGCATGGCATCGTCGTCCAGAAATTTAGGCAAGAGACCTTCACGATCTGAGTCACCTCCTACGTCTCCCGTACCCGATAGGGGATTTAACTGGCCCCGACATCCTTATCCTCCTGGTGAGATAGACTGGGATCAGCCTTTCATACCTCCTGAGCTCGATCCTCCGCGGAACTGGGATTTCTACCCCACCTACATAAACCGTATGGCTTATAGAGAGCGTGTACCACCAGTAGCTCCGACACGACCTAGGACTAGGTCATCGACCGCCTCTGCATTGCCTACTCTTCCTACCTTGAGCATCCCTCTCGAGCAGGCGTTTGCAGCTTTGGTAGCCACTCTAGACACGGAGCGACAGCGGATTAGAGGACTCACTGATGAGAACTCTGCATTACGATCTGAGATGCATCAGTTGCGTTTCCAGGTAGAGACGCTTCAGGAGCGACTCTCGATGGCCATCGGTGGACATCATACTCTGGCAGGCAACGTTGTAGCACTTAGTGGGAGCATGGACGCACAGGATCACCATAACATAGTGATCGATGATAGGTTTGCTGATCTAGAGGCACAGCTAGCAGCACTTCAGGTTGTTGAAGCCCCTACACCTTTGGTGGATCCTGATGAGGAAGACCCGAAGAGGAACCCGAGGAAGCCCCCGAAGAAGAACCAGCAGAGATGGATGAGGACAGTGACGGATCTGACATACTGGACTGATTCTACTTTTAAATGACTTAGACTATGTAGTGTTTCTTTTCTTTGAAACCTATGTGGGAAGGGTTGTTTCCCACCCAACTGACAAACTTAAATTTTGACATTATGGAATATTTTGTGACTCAATTGCAATTTATTTATCTTTGGTTATTATTTCTGTTATAAATGTTGTGGTTGTGGTGAATGCATTATTTCTTATTGTTTACTGTACCTTGATGAGATTAATGTGTTGGATGTTACTCATTATTGTAATTGTGAATTGTAAAGTGAAATATGGACGCACGAGGAAGAGGACGTGGGCGTGGGCGTGGTCGTGGACGTGGCGCCGGAGGCCGTGGTGCCGGAGCCATAAACATGACGCCTACGGAATTGGCGGCATTAATTAACGAACATGTTCAGGCGGTAGTGGCTGCTGCCCAACCGGGACAACCAGCAGGTAAATGATAACAAGAGGTTAAACTAATTATTCTTGTTAATTGTCTAGGATATCTGACTAATGTTTGGGTTGTCAAAATAGGACCACCACCATGTACCTACAAGTCCTTCATGGACTGTAAACCCCATACCTACAACGGGACGAAGGGGCTGTAGGGCTTGTAAGGTGGTTTGAGAAGACAGAGTCTGTCTTTGCAAAATGCAACTGCCCCTGCTGATCAGGTGAAGTATGCCACCGGGACATTGGAAGGCGCAACACTTTCCTGGTGGAATGCCCAGGTGCAAATGCTGGGTCAAGCCATGGCTAATGAACTACCTTGGGATGAGTTTAAGGGGATTATGACCGAAGAATACTGCCCCCGAAATGAAGTGCAGAAACTGGAGATTGAGTTCTGGCAACTCAAAATGCAAGGCTCAAAATTGAAGCCTACACGACCCGTACTCATGAGTTAGCCACTTTATGCCCAGGGATGGTGAATGAAATGCACAAGAGGGTTGAGCATTATATACGGGGATTGGTGCCCGAAATTCAAAGTATGGTAACTGCCTCTAACCCTACTACCATACAACAAGCTATCCGAACAGCCCACAGGCTGACTGATCAAGCAGTCGAGCAAGGTCGATTACCTAAGCGGGGTGCGGTGGCAAGCGTGCCCGACCATAAACGCAAGTGGGATGGTTCAAGCACAAGGGATCGTCATCCAGCAGCCAATCTCAACCTCAACAACAGCAGCAAAGTCAGCAACAACAACGAAAGTTCGATAACAATCGAAGCTTCAACCAGGCGACTCCCTCAAATCAAGGACCCGGTGGGTATGGCGGAAGACAGCCGAAGTGCAACCGGTGTAACTACCACCATGTGGGTTGATGTGATAACTTCAAGTGCCAACGTTGTGGGAAGATTGGTCACGCAGCCAAAGACTGCCGGGTGAACTGATGAAAAGCCACAACAATCACAAGAAACTCCGAAAGGTTGTTTTGAGTGCGGAAAAGAAGGCCATTACAAACGCAACTGTCCCCAACTTAAGAGGAATGGTAATGGCAACAACAACAATGGAAACAACAGCAACAATAACAATGGCAACAACAATAACAACAACAATAATAATGGCAACAACAATGGAGCCAAAGGAAGAGCCTTCGTCATTGGCTCAGGTGAGGCTCTAAACGATCCTACAACAGTAACTGGTAAATTTTCGGTTAATGGTCGTTTTGCTACCGTATTATTCGATACCGGAGCCGATAGAAGTTTCGTGTCCACTAGGTTCTGTAGTCTTTTAAGTGATATGCCCTCAGCCTTAGAATCTAAATACACGTAGAGTTAGCTGACGGTACACAGATTCACGTAACGCATATTCTTAGAGACTGCAAGATAGAGCTTGCTGGTCATACATTCACCATAGATCTCATGCCTGTTACGTTAGGAAGCTTTGATGTGGTAGTAGGCATGGATTGGCTTTCCGATAAACAAGCGGAAGTCATATGCCACGAGAAGATCATACGGATTCCCCTTGGTGAAGAAGTCCTTACGGTCAGAGGTGATAGGAGTGGTGCGGTGATAGGCATCATTTCGTTCATGAAGGCATAGAAGTTGTTGCGGAAAGGTCGACTGGCCATATTGGCACTCGTCACAGATAAACAGACTGAGGAAAAGAAGATAGAGGATATCCCCGTAGTTCGCGAGTTTCCCGAGGTGTTTCCGGAAGACCTGCCTGGATTACCGCCTCATCGTCAAGTTGAATTCCAGATTGAGTTGACTCCAGGAGCCGCTCCAATTACGAGAGCACCGTACCGGTTAGCTCCGAACGAACTGCAGGAATTATCCGCCCAACTACAAGAGTTGTTGGATAAAGGGTTTATCCGACCGAGTTCGTCGCCCTGGGGAGGGCCAGTTCTATTTGTGAAGAAGAAGGATGGTACACTTCGAATGTGCATTGACTATAGGGAACTGAACAAGGTCACTATCAAGAATATATATCCCTTACCTCGTATCGATGATTTGTTTGATCAACTGCAAGGATCAAGCTATTACTCTAAGATTGATCTGAGGTCTGGGTATCATCAGCTGAGAGTTCGAGAAGAGGACATCTCGAAGACTGCCTTCCGTACACGATATGGTCACTATGAATTTTTGGTCATGCCATTTAGGTTGACGAATGCACCAGCAGTATTCATGGACCTCATGAATCGCGTGTGCAAACCCTATCTTGATCAGTTTGTTATCGTCTTTATTGATGACATACTGATATACTCAAGGACCGAGGAAGAACATGGAGAGCACTTACGTTTAATCTTGGAATTACTTAGAAAGAACAACTGTATGCAAAGTTTTCTAAGTGTGATTTCTGGATACGTGAGGTACAATTCTTGGGTCATATTGTCAACGAGAAGGGAATACATGTTGATCCTGCTAAGATTGAAATGATAAAGAATTGGTCTGTTCCTAAGACACCAAGCGAGATACGACAATTCCTTGGATTAGCGGGATATTATCGACGGTTCATCGAAGGATTCTCTAAGATTGCACAACCTCTCACAGCCTTGACTCATAAGGGAACAACATACAAATGGGTGAGAATCAGGAATCTGCTTTCCAGTTGCTGAAACAGAAACTGTGTAGCGCACCATATTAGCGTTACCGGATGGTAGTGATGACTTCGTAGTCTACTGCGATGCGTCTATTCAAGGACTTGGATGCGTCTTGATGCAGCGGGATAAGGTGATAGCTTACGCCTCTAGACAATTGAAGATTCATGAGAAGAACTATACCACCCATGACTTGGAACTGGGTGCGGTAGTTTTTGCCTTAAAGATCTGGAGACATTACTTGTACGGTACCAAATGCACCATCTACACCGATCACAAGAGTCTTCAGCATATATTTGAGCAAAAGGAGTTGAATATGAGGCAAAGGCGCTGGGTAGAGTTATTGAATGACTATGATGTGCTATCAAGTATCATCCGGGAAAAGCAAATGTAGTTGCTGACGCGCTGAGTAGAAAAGAGACTGCTAACCTCGACGAGTGCGAGCTCTGCAACTGACGATTAGTACGCAATTACCTGAACAAATCCGTGATGCTCAAACTGAAGCTTTGAAGGTAGAAAATATGAGTTTAGAAGGGTTACGGGGAATGGAAAAGCAACTAGAAGTAAAAGCGGATGGAATTCATTATTTCATAGATAGACTTTGGGTACCTCTACACGGAAATCTGAGAGACTTGGTCATGAGTGAGGCACACAAGTCTAAGTACTCTATACATCCTGGATCTGACAAGATGTACCATGATTTGAAGGCGCACTATTGGTGGCCTAACATGAAAGCAAATGTAGCTACTTATGTGAGCAAGTGTCTGACCTGCTCAAAGGTGAAAGTGGAGTATCAGAAACCATCTGGTCTACTACAACAACCCGAGATCCCTATGTGGAAGTGGGATCAGATATCAATGGATTTTATTACTAAGTTACCTCGCACTTCTACGGGATGTGACACAATATGGGTTATCGTGGATCGATTGACAAAATCTGCTCATTTCCTAGCAATAAAGGAAACGGATAAGATGGGAAGTTAACCCGACTTTATCTGAAGGAGATCGTTTCGAGGCATGGAGTACCGATCTCAATCATTTCTGATCGTGACACTCATTTCACATCGCACTTCTGGCAATCACTGCAGAAATCTTTGGGTACGCGATTGGATATGAGTACTGCTTATCATCCACAGACTGATGGTCAAAGCGAGCGTACTATACAGACTTTGGAGGACATGTTACGTGCTTGTGTGATTGACTTCGGGAATAACTGGGAAGTTCACCTACCATTGGTGGAATTTTCTTACAACAACAGCTATCATACTAGCATAAAGGCGGCACCTTTTGAAGCTTTGTATGGGAGAAAGTGTAGATCACCAGTTTGCTGGGCTAAAATTGGTGATAGTCAATTAACAGGTCCTGAGTTAGTACACGAGACAACTGAGAAGATTGTCCAGATAAGAAACCGCATGGCCACAGCGCGAGACAGACAGAAAAGCTATGCTGACAAGCGACGGAAACCCTTGGAATTTCAAGTTGGTGACAAAGTCTTATTGAAAGTCTCACCATCGAAAGGCGTAGTTCGGTTTGGTAAGCGAGGAAAGCTAAATCCGAGATACGTTGGACCATTTGAGATAGTGGAAAGAATTGGTGCAGTGGCCTATCGACTAGCCTTACCTAATTCATTAAGTGGAATCCATGATGTATTCCATGTTTCAAATCTAAAGAAATGTTTAACGGATGAAACTATGGTTGTACCGCTGGAAGAAGTTCAAGTAGACGAACAGTTACGCTTCATTGAGGAACCTGTCGAAGTGATGGATCGTGAGGTGAAAACGCTTAAGCAAAGCAAGATACCCATCGTCAAAGTTCGTTGGAACTCGAGACGTGGACCAGAATTCACGTGGGAATGTGAAGAAAATGAAGCTTAATTATCCTCAGCTATTCGAAAAGACGATGCCAGCCAGCGAAGGTACTGATTAAATTTCAGGACGAAATTTCTTTCAACGTGGGGATGATATGACAACTCATCCAAAACTCACTCGATTTCGATTTTCTTGTGCCAATGCAGTAGACCAGTGATGGAACACTCACCATGTAACCCAATTTTCGGGACGAAAATTCTTTCAACATGGGGATAATGTGACATCCGGTAATTTTCCATTACCAAACTCCGTTAGTTCCGTTAAGTCTTGCATACACGTGTCGGGAGCACACACTAGTTGTCGTTGAACGTTGGTGACTTAATAATAATTAATAATGTGAAACAAATAATTACTATGTTGATTATTAGTTGTGATTATGTGATTTAAATGTTTATTGTAAACTTTATCGCGCAACATGAAAACGTGTGTATTTAATGTGTGAACTTGGTAACTTGTAAAGATAATGCTTATAATTGTTATTACTAGTTCATATGTTTATTATGTTAGTTAAAAACATTTTAAAAGAGTGTTTAAAAGTTTAATTTTATAAAAATACAAGTTATAAGGGTAAAAAGGGTAATATTGATAAATTAAATAAAACAAAAATCCCACCCTAGCCCCCACATACCCCACGGCCGCGATCATCATCTCCACACACACACCCCTATGAATTTAGCCTAGAACAAGCAATTGTGCTTTGGTTTGGTCGATTCCAAGAACTACAACACGTTAGAGGCTTTAATTCTCACCCATTACGTGATTAAAGGTTAGTTTCTTTGTGGTTTCCATGGATTTTTAGTCTTGGTCGAACCCTAGTTCGAAACCTGTAATTGAAGGTTGATTCTTGGTTGTTTGTTGATGTTAATATGTTAGTTGGATTGTATATATGTTAGTTAACGTCGATTTGCAAGAAAGCTTCGATTTTGATTCATTGTTCATAGGTTACTAAGAATAGTAACTTTATTTTGCATGAATGGATGATTTGATGATGTATGAATGTTATGGATGTGTTTATAATGATAATTAGATGCTAGATTGTTGATATGAACATTGGGAAATCAAGAATGCACATTGTAGTTCTTACCTTGCTAAAAATAGTAACTTTTGATGTTGAATGTTGATGAAACATGCCAATTAGATGTTGTTGATCATGTCTAGATATTGTTATGGACTTAATTTGGTATGCAAATGGTAAATTCATGAATGTAGTGTGAGTTTGATGAATTTGGGATGTACTTTCCCAAAAGGGAAACTTTAATTGTGCAAATCCTTGAATTGGATGATTTGAGATGTTTGAGACATTAGGACCATGCTAGTGTGTTCATGGATGGTTTCTAAGGTGATTAAATGTGTTGTTTAGGTTATATGAATGTTGATTTGGTTTGTTACCTGTTTTGGCCTATTTGTGGAAAAATCATGGCATGAGTCATATAGGTAAGCTAGGACTTTTGTTGATTGATGGTTGATTAAGAATGAACATTTTGGATGATATGAGATATGCAAATTGGTATGTTAATGATCATCATACACACGTGCGAATCTGAGGCCCCTACTTAGTATGATTGGCAGGGTTTAGGGTGTGAAGTCGTGAGTGGCTTCACATGGCATGTGATGCGTGATTTGATCCTTGTATGGTGTATTATTTGTGTTATAGATGTTATGAGCATGATAATAGTTTGAGATTCGCATGACTTGTATATATGGCTGTATGATGATCTAATTAGTACATGTGGTTAATGAAGTGTTATATGTAATCAGTTTGTATGTTAATCATGTGTGATAGGCTGTTATGCTTGTTTGAATGGAATTTCACCTATAATGTCACCAACGGGTCAAACGGGTCAACTGGGTCAAATGTGTCTTGTCTTCTAAAACTTGAGTTCTTTGGTTTGTAAAGCACTTAGGGTTTCAATATGATTCTGTGTACACGTACTTATGTACTCTCGTGTTCTAGGTAACCTTTGAAGGGTTGTCTTTGCACCTATCACCAGTTCTCTTTAGTCATTATCTTTACACACCAGGTGAGTTCATGCCCCTCTATTTTTTATAAACCTTCTTCTTGGGGGAGGTAGCATACTTGTACTCAAACACTATTTTATTATTATAAGTTGTGTATGTTTTAACATAGTGCTTAATACCTTGAAAGTCCTCACACTTTCGGATCGTTAATAATGGTAACTAGCGGGAAATCTTGGGTAGTACTACTGGGTCTGACGAGCCCCACCTGTGCGACTTGAGGTCAAACGGGTGCAATATTGTCCTAGACACAAATATCGTCACGACCTGGTAAGTCGTGATGGGAGGCTACAAACGCAACACAGTCAGCTTCGATCGCGAAATCACTATGGTTATTACTTGTGAATATAGACTAGCTATCTATTTCAATGCACTTCTTATGTTATGCAAATGTTATTGATTATGATAAATGCAAAATCTTGAACTCACCAACCATTGTGTTGACATTTTAGTATGCTATTCTCAGGTTGTTAACTCTGCTTGCCTTTAGGAGCACCACACTGGTCCAGCATGCATTCTAAGACTCTATTTTAAAGACATGTTTGTTGGTATCTATTTAAGAGTATTTAAATATTTGGGTTGGCGCATGTTTTGCCAAATATGCATTTTTATATTTTGGGTTTGTCTTATTTACAAAACGCTTCCGCATGGTTTTAAAGTTTGAACTTTGGTTGGTTTTATTTTAATGTGGCATATGGTGTCGTTCTAAGTAACTATTGACTGTGATCCTGGTTTGTTCACACGCCTCGCGGTAAAACTCCGTACGTGGATTTTGAGGGTGTGACACATACGAAGCCAACAAAATGTGCTTTTACAGTAGATAATATCTCATTTTTGGGTCATCGTATCTCCGCCGAGGGTGTCACCACCTTACGTACTTTCTTGGTACTCACCGGTTACTACTACAGGATCGGTTTTGACTCTAAACATTTAACTCACTAAGTCTTACTTAATCGATGAAACACAGAATCTCAAAAAAAAAGTTGATAATAATATACGAAGTTAATGAACAAGAGAATGGTTTTCAAGATACTTGTATATATTACTTCTCACTCGCTATTACAAGACTCTTAAGCTCATACTACATAAGTTACAATGAGAAACTATATATACTACTATCTACAGCCAGTTATACTTGGAAAACTAGCTGGAATCTACTACTAGACAAATACTACATTGCTAGAAGTAAAATATCTAAGATAAAATAATATCCTAGATAAGGTAGTCATGACAGGTCCATGACTTACCTTTTGGCACCAACTAAGGATGGTATCTGTACTAAGTTGAAAAGGTGAACAGTAGATTAAAGTATGGTCAACTACATGGGTTAGGAAAAACACCATGCAGTGTATCAGAGTCTATCTGACAGACCGTACTTTTGTCCACTGGTGCATAGTTGATTCTTCCGAAGCTAAATGGCTTCGGAAGAATAAGTTCTACCGAGGCCATTTATACCTCAGAAGAAACAACTTCTTTTGAATCTTCTACAGATCTTTATTCTTCGGAAGACTTTGTCTTGGATCTTCTAAGTATGAATACTTCTGAAGGAGAACTGCTTGGTCTTTGAAAGACTTTGTTCTATCCTTCGGAAGTTCTTCATATACTTCAGAAAGAAAACTACTTAGTCTCAGAAGACTTAGTTTTTCTCCAGAAGCTCTTTAGATATAATACTTCAGAAGATCTTTGACATAGCTACGGAAGAGTAGTTTTGTCTTCGGAAGACTTCTTTAACTTGTACACAAAATTTGTTCTAAGTGTTGTTTTGGTTGCACCAGCGTCATGTGATCCAACAACTACCAACGATTCGTACCAAACTACGCGAAGGCAGTTGCACCTTTGACTGACCTGCTCAAACAGAGATCTTTCTCTTGGTCTTCCAAATCCGAATTAGACTTTCTCGCCTTAAAATCCCAAATGGAGCGGTTAGTTACTCTTGTTTTACCTGATTTTTCAAAAGTTTTTTAGGTAACAACTAATGCATCTTGGGTGGCTATTGGAGTTGTCCTTTCCCAAAACACTCAACCCATCTTTTTTTTTTCAAAACGTTGTTCTCAACTATGCAAAACCAACCAACCTATACCAAGAAATTATATACCATCACCGATTCTGTAAAGAAATGCCGTCAGTTTCTTTTGAGAAGAAAATTCAAAATATTTAAGGATCATCATAGTTTGAGGCACATGTTAACCCAAGTAATTCAAATTCCGGAGCAAGAAAAATGGATTACGAAGCTTAAGGGTTACGATGTTGAGGTTCATTATAAATCAGGTACAGAGAATGCAGTGGCGGATGGATTGAGCCGGGTAATCTACCTTTTTTTTGGCATTCTCGCACCTGACTCCCCATGGTTGAATAAGATCCATGAGTATTTTGCTAAAAGTACACACTGTTAACAGTTACTTGAGCAAATTACTAAAGATCCTTCTTCCTTTCCACATCATAGCATACGTTCAGATTTGGTTTATATTAATGGTCGACTTCTGGTTCCCCTAATTCTGAAACTATGACAAAAGTTAATAGAAGAGTTCCATTCTTCTTACTTGGGAGGCCATTCGAGCATCCATGCAACTTTCAAGCATATTTCTTCCACGTTTTCTTGGCTCAGGTTAAAAAAGTTGTCGCTGATTTTGTTCATAGTTGCACCATCTGTCAGTCCACAAAGACGCCAAACCATAAGCCTTACGGTCTTCTCCAGTCTCTTCATGTTCCCAATGCACCGTGGTTGGACATTTCTATGGATTTCATAACACATAGGTAAGACCGCTATATGGGTGATTGTCAATCGTTTGTCAAAGTTTGCCCATTTTATTCCTTACCTACACACCACATAGCTCCTATTTTGGCATCCATTTTTTTAAGTGAAGTATATAGGTTGCATGGCTTGCCTAAGTAAATTGTTTTTGACCGTGATCCGTTGTCTGTTGCCCGACTTTGGAAAGAATTATTCAAACAAATAGGCATTAAATTACTGCATTCTAGTGCTTACCATCCTCAAACGGATGGTCAAACTGAGGTTGTTAATCGATGCCTAGAATCTTATCTATATGCCTTTGTATTCAATGAACCTTCTGCTTGGGACAGGTATCTTTATTTGGCTAAATTTTCTTACAATATCAGTCACTGTTCTTCTATAAATATGAATCTGTTTAAAGCTATGTATGGTTGGGAGGCTACAAATATTCATGACTATCAATCAGGTTGTAACAAAATAGCCTCAAAGAAGCATTGTCTGTAGCACGTCAGAAGATGTTTAATCAAGCTAACAAAAAACAGATTGACAAAGTGTTTGAAGCTGGTGAATTTGTGTATCTGAGGTTTAACCCTACAGGCAACAGTCGGTTTTGGCTAGAAAGAATCATAAGTTATCGCGACGGTTTCTGGGACCATATAAGATTGTTGAGAAAATTGGTAATGTCGCATACAAGTTACAATTACCAACCGGGTCTCGTATTCATCCGGTGTTCCACGTCTCGTTACTTAAGAAAAGTTTCATCCGGCTACCGTTACAAACCAAGAACTTTCGGACGTTTCTGAAGGGATCAGTTGGCTTACTTCCTGGAGGATATTTTGAATACTAGTTTTGACTTTCAAGGCAAAAGGGAACCGTTGATTAATTGGGAGCATAAACCACTTAAAGAAGCACCTTGGAACTCTCAGTTGAACATGGAGCTGCATTACCCTTATTTCAGCATTGGGGAGAATGTTGTTTGTTAGGAGGGAGGTGATGTTACTACAGGATGGGTGAAGGGTGGTCAATGCAACAGTTTCACAAGATGGAGAGATATGAAACACTTAGCAGATCAAATAGGGAACCGGTTAGTGATCATACAAAGAACACAAGTAAAAGAACAAGAACAAGAACACTTGAATATGGTTTTCAAGAATGATGTATATTGCTCTCAAGTTCTTACAAGTGTTACAAAGCATATTAAGATACAAGTACTCGAGACACTTTATACTACATCCTACAGTCGGCCATACTTTAAAGGCCAACTGAAAACACTAATCTAGATAACAAGATCAACTTAGAGTCAAAAAGCAGATTGTCTTTTGACTTGTGACTTTAACATGCCATAGCTCATATCATAATATATTACAAAAGGATAAAAGTACATAGTTGGAAAGTTACAGACAAAAGACCTTAATCTACAGTTGACAAAAGCATGGAATTTTCACCAACTCATATAAGTTGGAGAGTCATTAGAAGTGGCAGCGAAAAATGGTTCAGCTTTTGTCAAAAGGTGATTTAGAGAAAGCATGTCTTCTCTGTCTTCTGGAAGAAATCAGTCTTTGGCTTCGGAAGACTTTGTCCTTGAAGCTTCGAAAGACTTCATCTTTGGCTTCGGAAGATATGGTCTTTTGGCTTCGAAAGATTTGACACTTATCATAATTCACTGAGTTGTATCAAATCTTCCGAAGTAACTTCCTTGTACTTCATTTCTGAATGCTGAGAGCTCTTGGTTGTTCTTTGGTTGCATCAGCCTCTAAGTGTATTCCTGACAGTTACGACTGGAGCAAGTGATCAGGTTGTCGAGACACGATCAAAAACAAGTTAATATATTGGTCTTAGCTACCTTTATTGCGTAACGGTAAGTAAGTCGTCTCCACAGAGAATATGTGAAAAGTGTTTAACAATATGACTCGATTACTTAAAGACACAGACTTTAGAATTAAAATTTTGAACTTTGGATGAATTTAATAACTCATGTGCATAAATCAATAAACTTTGAAACTAATTTACTTAAATAATGAAAAACAATTACTTCCAGGTTTCCAATTTCGCAAGATCAACAATCGATATGTTTAACCTGGGTTTGTAAGAATGTAACTTCAAGATTTTAGCTTTTAATTAAAGTGATAACCAAAGAACAATCTTTTAAGACTCATTCATTCATAAGATTACCAATTTACTCATATCAAGTTGTCTACCTTTCTTAATAAGCTCACGATGCAAAAAAACCGAAAATTGATAATCAAGCACACAACTTTATTTATAAGTAAACATTTTAAATCAATCAAAACATAAGACTTCCTTCAATCACTCAATGTTCATTACAAAAACTTAATCAAAACATACCAAGTATCTCACTTGACAGAATCGTATTCCCGAAAGTAATCACGAAAACCTAGCCACGCACCATTTTCATTCAATCTTCAATCTTGCTTTCAATGATGATATGGAGGATGTTAGGAAGCTTGAAAGAACCCAAAATCTCCTTGAATATGTTAGATTTTGTGTAGGGAAAGTTGTCGTTTGAATTGGGATTGATTTGGTTTAAATAAACTTGAAAATCCCAAAAATCTGGAGTTTGTTCAGCTACCGTCGTATCATACTCCGCCCCCGCCGTATCATACTCCGCCCTCAGCATTCATACGCCCAACTTTCTGGAATTTTGATCAAATACGCACACAAATCCGCCGCCAATACACCGCCCGGCGTATATGCCCATACCCGGCGTATGATACCGGCCTGCCTTCAAAAGTGTATTTTTTGTAACTTTTGATATTTACATCTTCAGTTCCTTTAGTTATGTGTTTTGCTTTGTTTGCCTCAAAATAAACTCATTTAAGCTTCAAATATCTATGAAACAAAACATTAACCAAGTAAACTAATTTCATAATAACAACGATGTAAAATAATGTATTTAAATCAATTAAACACCAAAATATTTATACGTGATCAGCAGGCCAAGATGTGGCTGGCCCATCAAGGAAGTCAGACTAGGAACTAGAAAGTAAGCCCAAAAGGATGATCAAGAAGCCTAGTTGATTCTTGGGGCGATGCACAAGCATTTGAGTCTTTAATTTTTAAATTATATGTTTATTTTATTTAATCTTACATTAGTGGAGTAATGGTTAGTTCTGTAGTATTGGAGAGTATTAGTGGTCATATGAATAAGGAGTAGTGGAGTAGCTAGACGTTGCATATATTACATATTTATAATTCATGTATTTTTGCTTTGAGATGAATGAAAACAATTACTCCAAGTTTTTATCCTCTTTGTCTTGAATTCTTAGGAGTAAGCTTACTAAAAAAGGGCACATCAAAGAGCATTCATAGTAAGTTCCTTCTATTAATATAAGTATGATTCTTATATTTTAGAGAATGGTTGTAAGTGGTTGTGAGTGAAGTATAGAGAAAAGTTGCAATTCATCTGTATATAATTTGAAGAATCACTATTCAATCCTTATAAATTTTAAATATATTTAAAAGTGATTGTGAGTGGGGAATAGAGAAAAGGTAAATATAAAAGTATTAAAAATATTATATAATTAAGTAGAGAAAAACTAGTGATTTTTAGTGTAATCATAAGAATAAAAATAGAAAACCTGATATGAATGCTTTAAATGAAAAAAGAAAAAATATTATTGTTCATCTATATATTTAAAAAATATTGTCCAATTTTTATAAAATTTTTAATATTTTTAAATATTGTTGTGTGTGGAGAATAACGAAAATGTAACAATAGAGGTATCAAAAAATATAATTAAATTGAAAAAAAAAACTAATAATTTTTAGTATAATTATAAGTATGTGAATGAAAAATTCACTGCAAGTTCTGTTAACCACCCATCTTGACCTGTTGAAATATGTAGGATTGAATTTTTCGGGCCACTTTGATGTCTAACCTCTTGAATATTTTTTACCCATATAAACTCATTAAATTTTAAAACCCCCATAATGACTCAAAATAAGTTGTATGGGTCTCTTTTGCTAGTAATATTCTCTGAACCGGATCAAATGACGAATTAGTCATCTTACTCGTCAATTGGTTGAATTATATTTAAAAATCGGATGACGTCATATATATATATATGTATATATATATATATATGTATATATATGTATATATATATATATGTATATATATATATGTATATATATGTATATATGTATATATATATGTATATATATATGTATATGTATACATATATGTATATGTATATATATATATACGTATACGTATATGTATATATATACGTATATGTATATATACGTATATATATATATACGTATATATATATATATATATATATATATATATATATATATATATATATATATATATATATATATATAGGGGAGGGATTCCTTGAAAACCATTTTATAAATAAAAACCATAAAAACTAGGGGTTACATATATGTAAGTACGTGTTACAAAGTATGCAACTAAGATTTACATATATGTAGAGGTTATGTATATGTAAGTACATGTTACCAAGTGTAGAACTAAGAGTTACGTACATGTACCTCATACAAGTACGTATATGTAAGTCGTTTCATCATCATCGACGTTCCTTGGAGTTTATATTAAAAATATATATTGACCTCAAAGAATAAGGTTGAATTTTACTTAAATATACTTTAAACAATTAAAAAGTTAAATCAATTATGAATTATGTGATTGAGTAGTGATGGTTTTCATAGTTTTCAATTATAAACATGGTTTTCATTTGATCCCTCTCATATATATATATATATATATATATATATATATATATATATATATATAGGGGAGGGATCCCTTGAAAACCATATTATAAATGAAAACCATAAAAACCAAGGCTTACATATATGTAAGTAAGTGTTACAAAGTGTAAAACTAAGAGTTACGTATATGTAGAGGTTATGTATATGTAAGTACGTTTTATAAAGTGCAAACTAAGCGTTAAGTACATCTACCTCATACAAGTTACGTATACGTAACTCGTTTCTTCATCATAGACGTTCCTTGTAGTTTATATCAAAAAATATATAATGACCTCGAAATATAAGGTTGAATTTTACTTAAATATACTTTATACAATTAAAAAGTTAAATCAATTATAAGTTATGTGATTGGGTAGAGGTTGTTTTCACGGTTTTTAATTATAAACATGATATTCATTTGATCCCTCTCATATATATATAAAGAGAGAGAAAGAGAGAGAGATAGAGAGAGAGAGGATGGTTTTGATATAAACTATGTGTTATCTAAAAATCATGAGAACAGATACTGCACATTGATTAATTAAATGAGAGGCTAAGATTGATTACACATCATCAATTAGTAATTATAATGAGATTAAGGGTAATTTAGTCAATTTTAAATATCAATTACTGTAACACCCGAAAATTTATTAAGAAAAAAATAATGACAAAAGGAGAAGTTGCAAAAGTGGAGGGGGCTAAAGTGTACAAAAGGACAAACATTATTATTTTATGTTTAAAGTGGGCATGGCCGCCCACTACACTGCTGCACCAACTGCTTCGACCACTAGAGAGAAGAAAACAGAGTTTCCATCGGTTCTAGAGAGAAGAAGAAGAAGATTCGGCTTGAAGGTGTGTTTTTGTGTGTTTTGTTCGGTTTCAGCTGAGCTTTCAGCTTCGGGACCGATTCTTATGTGTTCTTTGGTGTTTGATTTTGTGTTTTGGTGTGTTTACGCGTTTGAACTCTAGGTTGCTCTCGGGTTTGGTGGAGTTTTACTCGAAAGCAGTAGAGGTGAGTTACAGATCCCCTCTTTAGAATGTTTTATGCTTATTTGGGGCTGGTTTGCATATTTGATTGATGTTTTCGAAACAAGTTATGATTTTTCATGTATGGTGTGAACGATGTTGAAGATTTGGTTATGTTGTGTGATTCCCTTGTTGATTGTTTTAAGTTTGTGATGTTCAAAGTGTTAGATTGATAGATCTAAGCTGTGTTCATGATTAGAATGATGATTGGGTTCTGGTAATAAGATAAGTTACATTTCAGTTAGTTTTATGTTCATCCGCATTTAACGTCTTTAGTTCATGAGCATTTGTTATGTCTTCATGCGCATTTGTTATGTCTTCATGCGTATTTGTTATGTCTTCATGCGCATTTGCTAAGTCTTCATGCGTATTTGCTAAGCGTTCATCCGCATTTGTTTTGCTCAGGCGCATTTGCTAAGTGTTCATCCGTATTTGTTTTGCTCAGGCGCATTTGCTAAGTGTTCATCCGCATTTGTTTTGCCCATGCGCATTTGCTACAGTATCCATGTGTGTTGCTTTAGTCATCGGCATTCGTTTCATGTGCATTTCCTGACACTTAGAAAATTTCCTGAGAATGTTCATCCGCATTTGTTATACTCATTCGTATTTGTCTAAGTTCATCCGCATTTGTCTAAAGGCTTGGGATTTTCTAGAAATTTTGGGAATATAATTTAAGTATGAAGAATTTTTGTATAAGGAAAGATTATGCTTGTTTAAAGATTATTATGCTTGGTTCTTTCTTATGTGTTGCTTTTTCTATGTCTATAATATTTTCATGTTACGTGATTATGTAATATGCATCTTAATAAGTATTATTAATAACAAGTGGACACGAAAGAATAAAAGTGGAACAGTGAAACTTAATGAATATTACCCCGGGCCCTTACGATGAATGAAAAGCCTTGCAAGCGAAATGAATGGAGGTGCACGACCATGTTGTCGTTAGCTCAACTGATGTGCGGCTGTTTAGCCCATGAGGATGCACATCTGGGGTCAATCCTAGGGATTGACCAATGAATGAATGGGATCCTAGTTCATGAGCAGGCTTCGTGCCTAGCAGTATGGATCAACTGTCGATGCGTTAGCTACCATGATAAACGTTTGCCGACATGGGTTCGGCATCTGTTGCCAACCAACAATGTAGGCTCTTGCTATGTGCAATCCTAGTTAATGAAAGAGAATGATAATGAAAGAAAGAAAGATAATGAATCACTTTATGATTGATTATGT
The DNA here is from genome assembly GCA_025506505.1 of Flaveria sonorensis. Classification (NCBI taxonomy): domain Eukaryota; kingdom Viridiplantae; phylum Streptophyta; class Magnoliopsida; order Asterales; family Asteraceae; genus Flaveria; species Flaveria sonorensis. The sequence goes on from CM046424.1 coordinate 52,431,049, forward strand.
ATATTGATGAATGATCACCAAATGAAGTTTACAAAGTGTATTTTTCTATATTTTTAAACTAGAACTCACTCAGCAACGCTAACTTTTTATATGCATATCAGTTGACAGGTAAGGATGTTGCTGAGGATGGCTCGCGGGTGAGGCTACTTGGCGGGCAAAGACTGGCATCCATTCGTGCATGATCATTTTGTTGTTTTGTAATACAATTGAATGATTCTTTTGTAACTGTTAAAATACAATGATGTATTATTTAGCAACATCAAATATTAATGCATGAATAGTTTTTGGTAACTTAATCCGCTGCTATATTTTTATGAAATGTATTTATCTTATATGAAAAATGCTGTGATTGTCTAACTGTGAGGTCTTCGGGAACGGGGCCTTACAAGTTGGTATCAGAGCCAAAGTTTAAGAGAAATGGGTAAATATTTTTAAAAACCTAAACTTAAACTGAGAATGGGACTAAATGGAGGGATGCCAACCCAAGTAGCTACGTGCCATCAGGTAATCTTTCATAAGTAACTGGTATTACGTGCGTGTGCTATTTGATTTATGTGCTTAGTAGATTTGGACACTGATGTGGTCTGGATAGGGAATGCTTTGGGGATGAAGAGTAAAGTAAGTGGCTAATCACAACTGGCCACTATAATTAGAGACTTACTATACTTGACATAATCTGAGCTATTACCTTGAATGACCTTGTTAGTGCTTGAATCTTATAGGAGGTAGATCTTATGGCGGGTAGGAAACCTGGGAAGGCAACCCGAGGCGGTGCTCGTGGCGGCGTACTACTGGGTCATGTGTCACCCGAAGCAAAGCTAAGGCTCCCGAGACAGTTCATGAGGACATGGATATTCATAGCCACCAAGAGGGTGAAGGATCAGCCACCCTCAAGTCTACGGTAAAGGAGGCTATTGCTGACGAAGTCTACAACGTCATGCAGAACGTGTTACCTTCAGTGGTGACCGAGGTTTTGAGGGCAGTAAGGGATTGTGAAAAGACCAAAGATACAAAGGAGAAGGAGAAAGCTGATGAAGAGCCATCTAGTCCCAAGGTGGTAATCCCTGATGATGATAGCGAGGTGGAGAAAGAGACCGCTAAGGGGTGCACCTACGGGAGTTTCAGAGGTGCAAACCCCCGACCTTTGATAGTAATGGCAATGCTACTGCTGCTCATCGTTGGGTTCGATAGATGGAGGCAGTTCTAGACAATAGTGAGTGCAGGGAGGATCAAAAGGTGAAGTTTGCCTCCCATTCTTTTGTTGACTCGACCTTATGCTGGTGGGAAAACATTGTCCAAGCCGAAGGGAAACGGTCTGTTGTAAGGATGAGGTGGTCGGATTTGAAGAAACTGGTACCGGAGGAGTATTGTCCATATTGGGATTTAGACAAAATTAAGAAGGAGTTCTTGCATTTGGAGGCTGGAAACATGACTCATCAAGAGTATACGTCCAAGTTCAATGAGCTTGCAAAACTCGTGCCGGATCTAGTAACCCCAGAGTCCAAGAAGATCAAGAGATACATGCAGGGTCTGCCCGTGGATATCAGGAGGAACATGATAGCTGCTAGACTAAGCACTTTCAGGTCTGTAGTAGATTTGACCAGAAGGTTGTATGATGAGAGGGATCCGGTGTCAATTCAGAGGAAGGTTGAAAAGAGTTGGAACAAGAACGGTAATGGGAAGCGATTCAGGGGTGACCATTATGGGATCGGGGAAAAGAAGATGAGGATTGACGATCGCCGCCCAGGATCGAGTAAAGGGGGTAAGAAGAAGGAATGTAAGAAATGTGGGAAGGTTCACTTGGGTGAATGTAGAGTGGGGACGAACCGGTGTTTTAAGTGTGGAGGTGAAGGCCATTATGCTAGAGAGTCTGGGGTACCACGGTGTTATCGGTGTGGGGAGTTAGGCCACTCGGGCCGAGATTGCAAGAAGGGTGGAGCAGGGAGCTCAAGGACTCAGACTATGGGCGAGAAAGGGAGGAGTGAGAACACCAAAGCCAAGGCAAGGGCATTCAACATGACCCGGGAAGAAGCCAAAGTGGACCCTAAAGTAGTTTCAGGTATGCTTCTATGCTCTTCGATTCGGGTGCTAGTAGAAGTTTTGTGTCTGCTACCTTTTGTCGTGAAATGCATGGTAAGAATAAAAAGATAGACGTGCCCTTCTATGTAGAGACAGCGATAGGAAAGTCTACCAAAGTGACTGATGTGATAGACGATTGCCTCGTAGAGTTAGACCATCGTAAGTTTCCTGCTAGATTGTACGTGATGGCCCTAGAAGGTTTTGATGTGGTGTTAGGGATGGATTGGTTGGCGGCTTACGAAGCGAACATCGTGTGCCGAAAGAAGACGATTTGTCTGACTGCGACCGATGGCAGTTTGGTTACGATACATGGAGACAAGGAGTGCATTACACCGCGAGTAATCTCGTGATCACGGCCGAGAAGTTTATGAGATGCGGGTGTGGTGCTAACTTGGCCTATGTGAAGGATATGGATGTTACCATGCCTCAACTGTCAGGCGTGCCAGTAATATGCGATTTTCCTGATGTGTTTCCCGAAGACCTACCAGGGGTAACACCTGACCGTGAGATCGAGTTCCAGATTGATCTGATACCTGGTGCCCAACCTGTTGCAAAGGCGCCATATCATCTCGCTCCCTCCAAGATGAAAGAAGTAATGACCCAGTTGCAAGAGCTGTTAGACAAGGGGTTCATCCGACCAAGTATCTCTCCCTGGGCTGCTCCAGTCTTGTTTGTAAAGAAGAAAGACGGTAGCATGAGGATGTTCATCGACTACCGTGAGTTGAACAAGTTGACGGTGAAGAACAAGTATCCACTACCGAGAATTGACGAGTTGTTTGATTAGCTACAAGGCGCCAGCTGGTTCTCAAGGATAGATCTCCGATCTGGTTACCATCAGCTAAAGGTCAAAGAATAGGATATCCCAAAGATGAAATGGGCATTACGAATTCCTTGTTATGTCTTTCTGTCTAACCAACGCACCAGCTGCTTTTATGGATCTGATGAATCGGATGTGTCGGTCGATGTTGGATAAATCAGTGATTGTGTTTATTGATGATATCCTGATTTATTCGAAGAGTGAAGAAGAGCACGCCGGTCACATTCGCGAAGTATTAGAGATGCTTAGAAGAGAGAAGTTGTATGCTAAGTTCTCTAAATGCGCGTTCTGGTTGCGGGAAGTTTAGTTTTTGGGTCATGTGGTGAATTCTGAAGGGATTATGGTGGACCCGGCAAAGGTGGAGGCGGTTATACAATGGAAGACCCCAAAGACGCCATCCGAGATCCGCAGTTTCTTGGGTTTAGCGGGCTACTACAGACGGTTCATCCAAGACTTCTCCAAGATAGCTTCACCATTGACCAAATTGACTCGTAAGGATGTGAAGTTCGTATGGGGTCAAGTGCAGGAGAATGCTTTCGAAGAGTTGAAGACGAGGTTGACTCAAGCTCCTGTCTTGAAGTTACCTAAAGGGAATGAAGACTTGGTGGTCTATTCCGATGCTTCCTATTCAGGATTGGGTTGTGTGCTGATGCAAATAGGAAGGGTTATAGCCTATGCTTCCCAACAATTGAAAATCCATGAGGCTAACTATCCCACTCATGACCTGGAGTTGGCGGCTGTGGTTTTTGCATTAAAGATTTGGCGGCACTACCTGTATAGGACGAGGTGCACCATCTTCACTGATCACAAAAGTTTGAAGTACTTCTTCGAGCAGAAGGATCTTAACATGAGACAGACAAGATGGTTAGAGTTGATCAAGGATTACGACTGTGAAATCCACCATCATCCAGGTAAGGCGAATGTGGTAGCGGATGCCCTCAGTCGAAAGGAGAGGCCGGAGCCGATTCGGGTAAAGGCTTGCCAGCTGGTTGTGAGACCAGATGTTATCGGTCAAATCAGGGAATTCCAAGATGAAGCGTTAAAGGATGATAAGATCAACTCCGAACGAATGAAGGGGCAGGCGACGGATTTAAGGGAAAACACCCTTGGTGTTAAAACCCGTTTCGGGCGGATGTGGATTTCTCGGTATAGGGAGCTGAGGGGAAGGATCATGGATGAGGCTCACAAAACACGATATTCCATCCATCCTGGTGCTACAAAAATGTATCATGATCTGAAGAAGGATTATTGGTGGCCGGGGATGAAGCGTGACGTGGTGGAGTACGTGAGTAAGTGCCTGACCTGTTTGCAAGTGAAGGCGGAACATCAAAAACCATATGGAAAGATCCAACCCTTGGATATACCTGAATGGAAGTGGGAACACATCACCATGGACTTCATCACAAAGTTGCCTCGCACTGCGAGAGGATGTGATACCATTTGGGTGATCGTAGACCGCTTGACGAAGAGTGCACACTTTTTGCCAATCCAAGAGACTTACTCGTCGAAAAGGTTGGCGGAGCTGTTCATCAAGGAGATCATAACTCGTCATGGCGTGCCGGTGTCTATTGTTTCTGATAGGGACACCCGGTTCATGTGCAAGTTCTGGAAGAGATTTCATGATGCCATGGGGACGAGGTTACACATTAGCACAACTTATCACCCTCAGACAGATGGTCAATCAGAACGGATCATTCAGACCTTGGAGGATATGCTCCGAGCATGCATTATTGATTTTGGTGGAAGTTGGGATGAACACCTACCGTTGGCAGAGTTCTCATACAACAATAGTTATCATGCCAGTATAGGCATGCCACCATTCGAAATGTTGTATGGGAGGAGATGCAGAACTCCGGTGTGTTGGGGTGACATCGGGCAGAAAGAATTGGGAAGCATCATGATCATTGAAGCCACGTCGGAAAAGATAGAAAAGATCAAGGCATTTACGAAGGCGGCGAAAGATAGGCAAAAGTCCTATGCTGACAAAAGGCGTAGACCGATTGAATTCCAGGTGGGTGATAAGTGATGCTGAAGGTTTCACCTTGGAAAGGGATCATTCATTTTAAAAAGAGGGGTAAGCTGAGACCTAGATATATAGGACCTTTCCGAATCATTGCACGAGTAGGAGAGGTGGCCTATAGGTTGGAGCTACCCGATGAGTTAAGTGGAATTCATCCAACATTCCATGTATCTCATCTAAGAAAATGCCTAGCTGATGAAGATATGATTGTACCATTGGGAGACATTGAAGTGGATGAACAGCTCAATTATATAGAGCAACCAGTGGCAATCATTGATAGAAAGGTGAAGAGATTACAAAATAAAGTGGTTCCACTGGTACGAGTACAGTGGAGGCACAAGAAAGGAAATGAGTCTACTTGGGAGACTGAGGAGGAGATGAGGCAACATTACCCATAACTATTCGAAGAGTGACAGGTTTCGGGGACGAAACCTCTATAAGGGGGTGGACTTGTAACATCCGAAAATTTATTAAGAAAAGAATAATGACAAAAAGAGAAGTTACAAAATTGTAGGGGGCTAAAGTGTACAAAAGGACAAACATTATTATTTTATGTTTAAAGTGGGCATGGCCGCCCACTACACTGGTGCACCAACTGCTTCGACCGCTAGAGAGAAGAAAACAGCGTTTCCATCGGTTCTAGAGAGAAGAAGAAGAAGATTCGGCTTGAAGGTGTGTTTTTGTGTGTTTTGTTCGGTTTCAGCTGAGCTTTCAGCTTCGGGACCGATTCTTATGTGTTCTTTTGTGTTCAATTTTGTGTTTTGGTGTGTTTAGCCGTTTGAACTCCAGGTTGCTCTCGGGTTTGGTGGAGTTTTACTCTAAAGCAATAGAGGTGAGTTCTAGATCCCCTCTTTAGAATGTTTTCTGCTTATTTGGGGCTGGTTTGCATATTTGACTGATGTTTGCGAAACAAGTTATGATTTTTCATGTATGGTGCAAACGATGTTGATGATTTGGTTATGATGTGTGATTCCCTTGTTGATCATTTTAAGTTTGTGATGTTTTAAGTGTTAGATTGATAGATCTAAGCTGTGTTCATGATTAGAATGATGATTGGGTACTGGTAATGAGATAAGTTGCATTTCAGGTTAGTTTTATGTTCATCCGCATTTAACGTCTTTAGTTCATGAGCATTTGTTATGTCTTCATGCGCATTTGTTATGTCTTCATGCGCATTTGTTATGTCTTCAAGGTCTTCATGCGCATTTGCTAAGTGTTCATCCGTATTTGTTTGCTCAGGTGCATTTGCTAAGTGTTCATCAGCATTTGTTTTGCTCAGGCGCATTTGCTAAGTGTTCATCCGCATTTGTTTTGCCCATGCGCATTTGCTACAGTATCTACGTGTATTGCTTTAGTCATCCGCATTCGTTTCATGCGCATTTCCTGACACTTAGAAAATTTCCTGAGAATGTTCATCCGCATTTGTTGTACTCATCCACATTTGTCTAAGTTCATCCTCATTTGTCTAAAGACTTGGGATTTTTTGGAAATTTTGAGAATAGAATTTAAGCATGGAGAACTTCTGTATAAGTAAAGATTATGCTTGTTTAAAGATTATTATGCTTGGTTCTTTCTTATGTGCTGTTTTATCTATGTCTATAATATTTTCATGTTATGTGATTATGTAATGTGCATCTTAATAAGTATTATCAATAACAAGTGGACACGAAAGAATAAAAGAGGAACAGTGAAACTTAATGAATATTACCCGGGCCCTTACGATGAATGAAAAGCCTTGCAAGCGAAATGAATGGAGGTGCACGACCTTGTTGTCGTTAGCTCAACTAATGTGCTGCTGTATAGCCCATGAGGATGCACATCTGGGGTCAATCCTGGGGATTGACCAATGAATGAATGGGATCCTAGTTTATGAGCAGGCTTCGTGCCTAGCAGTGTGGATCAACTGTCGATGGGTTAGCTATCATGATAAACGTTTGCCGACAGGGGTTCGGCATCTGTTGCCAACCAACAATGTAGGCTCTTGCTTTGTGCAATCCTTGTTAATGAAAGAGAAAGATAATAAAAGAAAGAAAGATAATGAATCACTCTATAATTGATTATGTATATTGATGAATGATCACCAGATGAAGTTTACAAAGTGTATTTTTCTATATTATTAAACTAGAACTCACTCAGCAACGCTGACTTTTTATATGCATATCAGTTGGCAGGTAAGGATGCTGCTGAGGATGGCACGGTGAGGCTACTTGGCGGGCAAAGACTGGCATCCATTCGTGCATGATCATTTTGTTGTTTTGTAATACAATTGAATGATTCTTTTGTAACTGTTAAAATACAATGATGTATTATTTAGCAACATCAAATATTAATGTATGAATGGTTTTGGTAACTTAATCCGCTGCGATGTTTTTATAAAATGTATTTATCTTATATGAAAAATACTGTGATTGTCCAACTGTGAGGTCTCCGGAAACGGGGCCTTACAATTACTTAATTAACTTCTTATGTTCCTTAAAATATGGAAAAAAGTTTTATACTGACTTTTTTTGGAAAGTTATTTTCATCAATATTTTAACTAAAATAACTTTCATATACATTATTATTGTTTTAAAATAATTATATCATAAAATCAAGAATTTTTAATCTTTAATATGCATAGAATATTGCTATACTTTTTTTTCTACAGAAAATAATATTTTTTAAAATATTTACAACTGTGCTATTATACAAATTAAATTGTGCTATTATCATGATTAAACTGTGCTATTACCATACTTTATAAAAACTATTGAAGAACAAGTAAAAACGAATTCTTGAAAGAATAGTATTAAAAATAACACTACATAATACTAAAACAAGAGTTAATAAAATAAAAATAACACTAAGTGTCAGAATTACACTTATTAAAATTGTACTAGTGTGTTATTTTTACAGCAATATGCTACTATAGTCTGAGATAGTGTTATACCTATATAACATATTTATTTATATACAACATATATAATATCACATTAATACATTGTTAAAATTCTTATAAAGTTAATAAAATATAACTTATTGAACATAGCACATATAAGTCAAACATATCACATATAACATAATTGTATGACTAAAACTAAAACATAACACATATAATATAATACGTATAACTAAAAAATTAAACATAACACATATAACATAGTACACATAACTAAAAAAATTAACATGACAATATAACTAATTGAATATAACACATATAACTCAAACATACAACGTAAAAAAATTAAAATTAAACATAACACATATAACAAAACATAACACCTATAAAAATTAATAGTATGATAAGATAAAACTTGAAATCATGATTATATGAAATTTAATAGTATCTAATAAAATACCATTTATATTGTGCTATTTTGGACATATGTTATGCTACTTTGCACAATGTATTATGCTAATTGTTTGAAAATACGTAAACATTTTCTGTTGTATTTTGATGAATATATTTGATAAATATTAAATGTATTAGTGTTACAATTTTAATATATTAATCATATATGACTATCATTTAAAAAATAATACATAAATAAATGGTAGCATGATTTTAAGAATTTTCATAAACAATCTGATTTGTATATGACAATTATACCCTTGATAAAAATTTATATATATATATATATATATATATATATATATATATATATATATATATATTAGTATTGTATAGTTATATATAAAACTTAACGATAATCTTATGTCCAGCACTCCAATTCATCATCCTACCCACCCATTAAACCCACTAAAATTCAAAAAATAACAAAAAAAATTCAAAATCCAGTCCAACCAGCTGATCCGACCACCAAATCCCTACCGGTTCTTTGGCTACGAAACAAATTAAAGTGGATCGGATCAGTTGTCCATCCGAGTCCCAATCCAATCCGAGTCAAAAAAGAAAACATTGTTCGCCATGTTTAGGTTAACTTTGCATCACCCATGGATTTCGTGGCCATTTTCCTCTCAAGAATAAACTCATACGCTCAAATTTGATTTTTAGCCTTTTATTAAATCTTAAGAAACGACATATAATTAAGGAACCAAAACTAGTCTTGCTGAGAACTTTGTTTACGAGTAATTATTTAGCTTTGTTACTTTCCAATTAACTAACTTATTAACCTATATGTTAATAAACAAAAGGAATGAATAGTGTTTTTATGGTTCTGAGCCGTTCATTCTAGATCGAACGTTGTAGTTTCATGGTAGTTTTTAATCGAACGAGAGTATGACAGGTGGCTTGCCACCCACACGTGTCGGGCTTCCCTGTTAACGGTGAAGGTAGAAAGATGGAGAGAAAGAAAAGCCAAAGCCTGATACATATCTGTGTTCCTCTATTCTTAGTCCCAAATATATAGTGGAGGAGGTGGCCTTTAATCGACGATAGGTGGCCTTTAATCGATGATAGGTGGCCTTCACACAGCTCAGTCGGCGGCCATGCGTAGTTGGGGTTTTCTGAGTTCATCATCGGCTTTAAGGTTCAACATTTAAACAATGATTTTCAATTTAATCACCAAGAAAACTCTCTTTGCTCCGCCTATTGCAGCGGTGGCAGATCATCACCATCATATCCTCTGCGTTTAGTTTTTTTTAATGAGTTGTGCCATTGATACCTTAACCGATCATCTTTATTTGTGTGTTTGAGCATGTATTATCATCATGTTCTTTTGATTTTGTGTAGAAATTAAAAGTAATAGGTTGACAATCATCATCTATGTTCCTTTTTGAGTTACAATTGGCCAACCCCAACCCTAATATTTGAATCTTGACAGGCGTATTAGGTTTTCGTCAGCAATTGTTCTAATGGTGTTTTGCTTTCAACCATCAGGTGCCTTTTTTCAGGTGATTAAGTTTTCTCTGCCGGAGTTTTTTGATTAAATGATCTGAATGTTTTCACTTTGAGCTTTAGTGATCTGGATGAAACCTACCACTTTTGCTCTTATTTTGTAGGTTTATGTAAAATTCTTCTATTTGCGATGGCAGCCAAGAACAAAACGCTGATTGTATTAGACAAGGAACAAGTAATCTCCTATGTTTACTTTGAAATTGCTTGTCGAATGGTTTCATTTTGAATTTAAGGGATCTAGATCAAACCTACCTGTTTTTTAGTTTCACGCCCTGCTGATTTCGCAAGACTATGGTGTTGCTTAAACTAATAAGTTTGATAACAAGCATTACTAATTAAGTAACGTTAAGCTAATTGTGTTTATGTAGGAATAACTAAGCACATGATGGAGCTGATTACTTCAATGTTTTTACATGGTTTATAGATCTTTGGATTAGCAGAGAAGGAGATAGAGTACATGGTTGAATTGTTTAACAAATAAGGTTCTTCGTGTGTGGATAATTTATGATGTTTTTAAAGTCAGTATGCCTAGAGAGGAGGGTTGTGGGCTTAGGTTTTCTTTTACTAAATTAGGTGATTTGATTGGGATGGAAACACATATGGATAACTAAAAGTTGTTGCGATGCATTTATATGAGTTGTTATGCATCACCACTATGAAGGTACATTTCATCATCTATCAACCAGAAATATGATATAGATTATGCAAGAACACTATCATGTAAAGATAGAATTCATACGACAATGCAAAACACCAGCTTTGGTAGTGGCAATTTGTGTTTTTACTCTGATTTTGGCATTTAAGATAATTGTGATTCATTTTGCTGTTCAAAATGGTATAATTATTTTATAATATATGTCGACTAGCTTCATTAGCCACTTTTACTCATATAGGATTATATATGTATGAAACGTAAAGCTAATGAAATCGATAAAAGCAAGACAACACGATAAGGTTTTAATAAGACTTGCACTATCAACATATTTTCTTTAACTTCATGTTCTTGCTCTAATAAATGTTTTGTTTGACTTTTGCAGATTAAAAGGGGGAAAATCTAGGCTTTCACCTCTTTGTGACGAACCACCGGATTTCTATGATAAGAATGGCTCGGTGGACTTTTCTTTTAATATTGCTTCTCTATGTTCTTTCATTTACATTGTGTAAGTTTATTACTTTATCTTTTCACGATTATTTTCTGTGTCAAATCTTGTTGGCAATGAAGTTTTGTTAAAGGCTTTGAAGGAAAAAGAAAGAGAATTGCAAGTTCGTCCCGCCGCTGAGCGCGGGGGTTAAAGCCCTAGTATATTTAAAAACCAATGTAAGGAAATAGCGAACTTTGTGGAATCTGGGTTTTGGCCACATGTCTTTCATCTTGTACACTCTGGTCCTCCTTCGCTCTTGCTTTTATGTATATGAATAGTTAGAATGATTGTAGAAAGATGAAGGGTTCTATGGTGGTTGATGTTGTCGGTGATGACGGTGGCGGTGGCCGCTCCGGCTAGGCTGTCGTCTCCTCGCCTCCTGTGTGGACGTCAAGCTTATCCCTGTTTGCGGTGACCGGTTTCGGTTGTAGAGAGAGAAAGATTGATGTGGTGGTTGGTGGTGTCGGGTACGACGGAGGAGGTTGCCGCTCCGATTTGACTGTCGTTTCTTTGCCTCCCATACTGCTCGCGTTAGGGTTTGCCCGGTGGTTGGATGTCGGCTTGCTCTTTTGTTTGGTGCTCCGATCTGGTGCTTCAGCTACCCTGTGGATGGTGGCACGCGTTGGTTTAGTACCGCCATCGACCAACCCCTCTGTTTGGTACTCCGATTACACCCATCGTGGTGGCAAGTATTTTGCTACTGCCGTTGCCGCATCTGGTTAAACCGTAGACAGCTTGAAATGATGAATATTTAATGTCGTCGATGATAATGAGAAAAACCTCATCCGAGACTTGCTGTTGGTTTTGTGTTCTCTGGTGGTTTCATTGTTCACTTGCTGGTGTTTGTTGGTTTGTTGATTTGTTGTTGCTACTGATGTCGAATGAAGACGGGCTATTGCTCATCTGAGACTATCGTTGTTTTCATGTTAGGGCCGTGATGATATTGATAGAGTGGTATCGGTTGCTTTGGTGGAGTAACCGTTGACAGTTAGCAGCCGCAACTGAACACCCGTTCCAAGCCAACATTTATCTTAGATCGTTTTAGTTCATCCATTACGCACACAACGTGCGCAGATGTATTAGCTAGTTTGAGTTGATTTACCTCATTGATTTAACTTATAAACATCAAAAGGTTGTTTCAACATGTTATTTTTATAGAATTTTATATTTTATAAATATCTAAATTTTATAAAACTTTGTTTAAATTTATAAAAACTTCATTAACTTTGTTTTAAAATTTATAAACACTTTATTAGCTTTGTTTGATATTTATAGAACTTTATTAAACTTCTTCACTCTGTCATTTGCAAGTAGCATTTGCATCACATATTCTAATTTTTGTTATCTAAAAAATTATGCTTTTATAATAATAATCAATTTCATTTCAATTTGTTTAAAAAACTTGCAAACTAATATTTGATCACTTCCAAATGTACTTTTAACTCCCCATCTATATTAATTAGGGTCATTGGAATCCAACGTTTGCCAATTAGATTAGCTAAAACATGAATTTAGCATTTGATGTCCATTTTAACATAATAACAACTATCTCATAAAAAATCCATCATTTTGCTACTTTGATCAAATCTTTTGATGTAAAAACATTTCAATAGTCATTTTAGTTCATTCTATTAACTTAGTGATGCTTCGAATACATTTTCATTCAAATCACAATGTAGGTAAAAGAATTTTGTAGATTAGAACACAAATATTCAATTCTTGAATTGCTTTCCATAGTCTCCATTTCCAAGTTCTAACAAGTTTTATACATCAATTATGTTGTTCCTACACTGATGGATGCCAAAATTATCTACAATTACTGCAATTAAGCAATTTCTTAGGATTTGAGAGATTAGGGACTGACCAAAGGATTTCCAATTAGCCCAAACATCCTATAAGATTAAAATGATGATTTTTAGCATATTCGAATTCAGCTTTTGGCTAAAACCCTTGATTCCTAACTGGTGTAGTATTTCTCCTTCAAAGAAACACACACTCAACTTTGACTTGAGGTAAGTCAAAATTAAAGAATCGTCTCTATCATAGGGCTGGTAATGTCTGATCTGTTTATGATACTATTAAACTTGTTAAATAAAAAAATATTTTGTAATTTTTTAGGAGGCTAGACTTTGTTATTTTGTAATTAAAATAATAAATATTAGGAGGCTAAACTTTGTTATTTCTCATTCTTGATGCGTAAAAAATTTTAAAAGATTATAGGCATAAAAAATAGGTAGTTAAACAAGTCATTCTTATGTTTGATACTTGTGTTACTCGCATCATCTTTAACATATTATACACAGTAAAACCTGTTTTGCCACGACATTAATCCGAATTGTTATGAAGTTTAGAGTTTGCCCCTAATCAGCCCTTCAAGTCTTAAATGTTGAAGTTTGACTCATAAGTTGATAATCACACTTTCGGCCAACATTCAACATCTATCGACCTTTTTAGTCCAATTTTTGGAAGATTTAATAATGAACTCATGTCAACGTGCCAGCAACGAAGTTTAATTATCATATCATGCGATATGATATACATAACGAATAAATTACATTGTAATATCAAGATGATGTAATCTTTTTTCTTTAACTTAGATGTGAAAGACTCACACAAAACATTCCTGCCATGTCAAAGATGTACTCCTTTTCTTCTCGTACACACCAAAAACATGTTATTGGAAGCTCACCAAGGAGCTCAAGGTTCTTTATAAGAGAAGAAAATCCAATCCCTTTCAAAAGGAGACCATCCATCATTCATATCATTTCCTCATATGGGAACATGACATCATACCAGAGTTTCCTAACTCTAACAACGATGGAGGACCATCCTGGAAAAATTGAAAACCTTGAGAGGAGAAATAGAAGGGGACCGCATTTCAAAAATTAAAAACTCTGCTCACCGAAATGAAATATATTTTACATGGACACTCATTTATAAAATCTTACAATATATACGTCACCAAAACCTGAAAAAGACCTAGGACGGCGACGACTGCATGACCCAATAATTGACATGTAACCAACAAGAATAACGCGAACACCATTAACATGACTAAAACTACAGGTCCAACAAGGCAACATGCAGACCAAACACATAATATCCGATGGTACGTATTGACATTTGTGCACCATGTAAATAAGTCCAAATTTTTCTTACTATAAACACTTGTTTATCGCTACATGAAAAAACGTTATCAATTCGAATATTTGATACTCTCACCCTCTCTTAGTCTCTCTCAATATTCTCTAAACACTCTTTTAAACCAATATCTATTCTCATACTTAAGTCATTACATAAATATTTCCCGGTTAAACGAGTTAGCTAAGCTTTTTAATTTATATTTTTGTAACGTGAAGGTGATGTTTTCTTTTGTTTTAAACTCCTAGAATTTCTTCTTTTTTCTTTTTGAACCATAGATTTAATAAGTTAATAATAATTAGCTACCGTAAAAGTTTAAACACCGAACCTGAAAAAAAAAAAATAGAGTCTTGTATAATTTCAACATTGAAACATACTGAACGACCGTAAGCTACACTTGCTAAAAAGACGCGCGTGGAAGCAAATCGTCTCTCTAAACACAATCAGATTACGTCCACGTCAGCATGTGCCTCCATGCCTATATATACACACACACACGGTCTTCGTATGCATCAGTGCATCACTCTCTATGTGTCGTTTGGAGCCCTAATCCTCTTTTATTCTGGTGATTCACAATGAGTTTCAAGCTTCAACCAATGAATGCAGGTGCACAAGATCATCACCGAAAGCCGATTTATCATCCTCCGTCTTCTTCGACGTTTTCTTTCTTCTCAGAACGCGCGATTCCAGGTTCGTGATCACTAATCGTCTTCGTGTGTTTCATTTATGTGTTGAATTTGGAGAATGAGTAACGATGATCTATCGTTATGTGTGTGAAATTTGCATGGTGAAAGTTCAATTTCTTCTTCGAAGTGGCTGTAATTGTTGGATTTGTCGATTTGCAGCAGGGTATCCGAACGGAAATTGTGGTGCAGGACGATTAGGGCAAGATATGTTACGACGACGTTTGAAACGAGGGAGGAGATTCGATGGGAGATTGAGAAGGAACGGATTAGAGAGGAGATTATTGCAGAGGTGCGGAATGAGTTGATGATGGAGCGCCAGATGGCTATGAGGACCGACGGAGGAGGTTTCTCATCTCCGGTAATGCCTGCATCACTGCCGTCGAGCCATGGGAATCTGTTCGAGCCCAGAATTATGCATCAACGACCGATTGGACTGGAGGAAGAACTTGTAATGTCCATTGACAGAAAGTACGGTCGCGGTGGTCATCTCCGGGGAATCAGGGGGTTTTCGGCTTCCCCCTTGCAGATGTTAGGCGGTTCACCGGAGATCGAAGGGATCCCTACGCCTCGGCTGGAGGATGACAGGAAGGAGGTTATCGTCTTGGTTAGTGTTTATCTTCTGTGTACAGTGCTTGTATCATCACTTGTATTCCTGCATTTTAACAGCAGTTATCATGAATCATTGCTGTATATTCAGTAGATGGAGATTTAAGACAAGATGCATATCGCGAATTGACTACTATGTTCTCTTGATCATGATTCGCATAGAAAATTGTTATTGTATCTTATATCATGTTGCCAAGAGTATTATGTTTGTGCTGTCTATCTGTCTTGACTTTTTAATCTAAAGAGAGCTTGATTCTGTTGTTATAAATGATACAAATCACAAGTTGGGTATCTTGATCCGATGCTATTATCTGATTAATGTTACCATGATTAATTGTCTTGTATGGTGGTAATGGTAACTCATTGATCGTGTCCATTGGTCGTATTCTTATTGTAGGGTTCAAACCAGCCTGATGGCGAGACTCTATCCAGAACAAAGAGGAAATTAGCATCGCAAGTTTCTGAAGGTTCGAGCCAGCCTGGTGCAAATAGGTCAAAGAAGAAAGTCAAAGAGGAATGGAGTTGTGCAATATGTCAGGTGAGTACCACAGGTGAATGTGCTTTAACAGAACATCTTCAAGGGAAAAAGCACCAGGCTAAAGAGGCTGATTTGGTAGCTCACAGAACCGGGGCCAACTTTGGTCTTGGGGTTGCACCCAAGAAGCCCATCATCAAGCCAGCAACGCTTGCTTTAACAACCATCAATCCCGGCTCCTCTGAGGAAAAAAAGTCCAAAGGCAGAAAGGAATTGGTTAATCAAACATCAGAAACAAACCAAACATTAAACGCATCTGACCCGAATGATATGAAGAAGAACGATAAGATAAATGGCGAGACTCCATCTGGAACAACGAGGAAAGCGAGACTACCATTTTCTGAAGGTTCAAGCCAGCCTGGTTCAGATAGGTCAAAGAAGGATGTTAAAGAGGAATGGAGCTGTGCAGTATGTCGGGTGAGTGTCACAAGTAAACGTGGTTTAACAGAACACTTTCGAGGAAAAAAGCACCAGAGTAAAGAGGCAGCTTTGGCAGCTCATAAAACCACTGCTAACTTTGGTCTTGCAGTTGCACCTGTCAATCCGAGCTCCTCCAAGGAAAAAAAACCTGAAACCAGAAAAGAATCTGTTAACCAAACACCAGAAACAAACAAAATATCAAGCACATCTAACCCGAATGAAATGAAGGAGAAAGATGAGACGAATGCAGAAAACAAGAAGAGGGATGCATTTAAGTTTTGGTGTGAGATGTGTCACGTAGGAGCCTTCTCCGAGACAGTGATGAATGCTCATAAAGAAGGAAAGAAGCATTCGGCTCGCCTTATTGAACTTTTCCGAAAGGGTAATGTTGATTCTGAAGCTTCTGCAGCCTCAAACACTTGTGAGGACAAACCTGAAACCGAAACAAACCAGAGAGTGGTCGTTGAAACAGTTGCTGCTGAGGTTAAACCCATTGAGGATGACATGAAATGTGTTGCTGCAGTGGTTACTGAAGAAAACATTACAATGACAGCAGGTTTTGGTTTCTGTTAACTTTCTCTCTTGCAACTAGTATCATCTGTCTTGCTGGTTTTTCTTAGTTATATATTCTAGTGTCATAGTTTGGCATACAAATATTCAGCCAAAAGCCTTCAATTTTGAAAGTATATGACGTAGGCTTACCAATTATTTTGATATTTTAATTATCATCAAGTTAATATCCAAAGATGCTTCTTAATGTTATGACAATTGGAAAGACAATTAATTTTTTGATTTTGTTAAACCCTCAAGTATGTTTTTTTTTGTCTTGCGGTTGCAATAACATTAGGTTGCTAAGCAAATAGTAGCATGTATAAATAACAACTGCTATTACTATAACAGTGAACTGAAAGTTCAATTTTTGAAAATTTCAAAAACTAAAAGTTCAATTTATACGGACAAATATAAAAGTGAAGTTTATTTTTTACAAATTTAGAGACTCATAGTTTATTGTTTTCGTTTCTTGTTGGGTAGAAAGGGCCGGCAAAACAGTTCTTATCGTGTTTAACAAGTTAGTGATCACGGCATAAGTATCTAACATCAAAACGACTTGTTTAACTACCTATATCTCATGTCCATAATTTTTTTTGTATGTTTTTACGAACCAAGAATGAGAAATAATAAAGTATAATCTCCTAATTCTAACTATTTTTTAAAAAGAAAAAAAATACAAAATATTTTTTTTACTAAACAGGTTTAATCATGTATTAAACAGATCAGCAGATTAATAAATAGCACATGATGGAAGAATTATGTTATGTTGATTTTAAAAATCTTTTTTCTTTTACCATTTTAAAAGCCATTTAATTACTAAGATTGCATACTACATTATGTAATAAGCAAGATGTATGTGATGTACTTGATTGGTTGGTGGGCGGTTTAACCAATTCAGAGACTTAAAACTGAAGTAAAATTTAGGGATTTTTTAAAATTTCTTCTGGGTTTGATCTTTTATTATTATTTGACATGAAAATCACTAAGGAACTTATATAATACCTAATCAATTTATAAAATAGGTGGCTTTATTAGCCAGATAAAATTGGTTATCTAAGGGAGCAATAAGGTAAATAAGAAAATGAAGTAAAGGAATAAATAAGCTCATTAAAACTTCATATATTCATATCATCCTGTCTTCGTTTTATCTTTGAAACTTTTAGCTTGAACAATGTTAAAATTTATTAAGAAGCAACCATAAGTTTATGAAATAAACTACTTGCAAATAGTAAAATGTGAACAATTAATCTTGTCAAAAGAACACGGAAGTTGTTTCTCCCCAAATAGTCTACCTAGAGTCCTAGACTATTATTTAGTTCATGCCAGACCTGTAGTGTTATAGAGCCATGACTCAGGATACAACGACGCACCAACCCACGTGCATGTGGTCCACACCATCTACTCGAGCCATACTTTCACCAACCCCGCATGGATCTGCATCAGGTCCTGCACGCTTCAACAGAAGTCGTACTCGCTCATATCCAGACAACCGCACCGAGCTATGCTCCTAGAGGCTAGAGCCGGACGTCCTACCCAGATCCGCACTACTTGATTGATGCCTGAGCATTTGTGCCAGACAAGGCGCTCCTTAGTCCAAACCAAATCAATTGCTCTTGTCGGATGTCACACCAACGCACCTACTTATGCCACACGTGATCTATGCTACGTTGTTAATTAGTGACCTGTTTGGACAACCCAAGTCGCGCCATATTTCAAAAACATAAAGGTGGCTTTCAAGCGATGATACAAGTGTGTAAAATGTAGAGTGTGCCATTAAAGCGACATGTTGCACTCACCTCCCACGTCATGTGTGACACATGCTAGTGCGAGGAGTGTTCCTCAAAAAGCACTCCAATTTTTGTCCTCACATCTATGCAAGACAAGTTGTCAAACCTTTTACCCATTTTCTTTCAAATTTATAGGTTTTTTTTAATTTCAACCACCTACTTTGAGCATCAGTATTTAATTCATCTTGGGTTTGTTTTTGACACGGTTTAGTTTGACAATGAATAATTTACCTGAAACGCCTGATCAATTACACTAAATCGCTCTGTTGGTCCATTTGATCGATAATCAGTGCAAATGATCTATAAAACATAGAAATCCCACTGAATAAACATAAAACTATGAATGACACAAGAGCAATTTTCAAATATTTTCAATAATCTCCAAACTCACACAATAAACATGAATCAAAGGCTCAAATATGATAACAATAGACTTCCAGCCACATACACAGAATTGCAATATCAGTATTTCACTATTAGGGTTTTCAAAACTTGCTTACAATGAATGAAACTTTCAATATATAAGCAGATTGTAGTTTCGATGACAGTTTCGCTGGACAGCGAAACTGTCTTGACCATAGCCTAGTTTCACCCGGCGACGAAACACAGTTTTGCCGGATGAACTAGATCAGCTGACTATGAGCGAAACTCAGTTTCGCTCATAGTTTTGCTGGGCATAAAACTTACAAAATACAAAATACAAACTAAGTAAACTAACATTTAACCTATTACATTAATAAACAAAATAAACACAATAACAATGGTGAGTCCAACCTATACTAGATCATCAATACTCCCCCTAGCTTGATCTTCTGATTTAGCTCCGGTTCTTTCTTCAACAATCTGAGCTTCTTCTACAACTTTAACGGATGTTTCCTTTTCAGCTCCAGCAGTACTCACTTCCTCTCCCCATGCACTGGCCTTTTCAAATTGCTTTGTCAATTCTTGCATGTTGTGACATCCGGTAATTTTCCGTTACCAAACTCCGTTTGTTCCGTTAAGTCTTGCATACACGTGTCAGGAGCACACACTAGTTGTCGTTGAACGTTGGTGACTTAACAATAATCAGTAATGTTAAATTGATGATAATTAAGTTAACAATGTGATTATTAAGTTATGCTTATGTGATTTAAATGTTAACTGTAATTTTATCGCGTAACGTGAAAACGTGCATATTTATTTCGTGTGTTTTGTGATAAATGGGAATTATGCATGATTGTTATTAGTGATTAATAATAATTGTGTTTAGAAGTTAAAAACTATTTAAAAACTATTCAAAAAGCCTAATCTTTATAAAATACAAATTATAAGGGTTAAAAGGGTAAATATGATTAATTAAGTTACAAAATCAAAAACAAACCCTAATCCCCTAACCCATTCGGCCGCGACTTGCATCCCCTCACCCTCACCATCGCGAATTCAGCCAAGAACAAGCATTCACATTCGAATTTGGATCGATTTCAAGGCATACAACAAGTTAGAACCTTCAATTGCAAACTATTACACATCTAAAGGTTAGATTTTTGTATGATTTGATGATTGTTCATGATTGGCCGAAAGTTCCATGCGAATTCTGCAATTGATGGTCGATTGATGCTTGTTTGTTGTTGTTAATGTGTTTACTAGATAGATTACATGTTAATTAACGTCAAGTATGCAATAAAGGTTGGATTTTTACAAGTTTTTATGGAAATTACATTAGGGCCGAAACCCTAATTCGAAACTTGCAATTTTGGATCGATTTGTTGATGTTGGTTAGTGTTATTATGTTAGTTGGATTGTATATATGCTAGTTAACGTCGATTATGCAAGAAAGCTGTGATTTTGATACATTGTTCATAGGTTACTAATAATAGTAACTTTATTTTGCATGAATTGATGATTGGATGATGTATGAATGTTATGGATGTGTTTGTGATGATGATTAGATGCTAGGTTGATGATATGAACAATTGAAAATCAAGGAGATGTGTTATAGTTCATACATTGCTAAAAATAGTAACTTTTGGTGTTGAATGTTGATGAATCATGATGATTAAGTGTTGTTGATCATGTTTAGATGTTGTCATGGACTTGAATTGGTATATAATTGATGAATTCATGAATGTAGTGTGAGTTTGATGAATTTGGGATGAACTTTCCCAAAAGGGAAACTTTATTTGTGCAAATCCTTGAATTGGATGATTTGAGCATGTTTGGGATATTAGGATCATGCTAGTGTATTCATGGATGATTTCTAAGGTAACTAAATGTGTTGTTTGTGTTGTAAGGATGTTTAGTTGGCTAGTTATCTGATTTGGCCTGTTTGTGGGAATTCATGGTAATGGGTCATATGGGTATGTTAGGACTATTGTTGGGTTGTATGTCGATCATGTATGATATGCTGTTGTGTTAGTATTAACGAGTTATCACCTATAATGTCACCAACGGGTCAAACGGGTCAACTGGGTCAAATGTGTCTTGTCTTTCTTAAACCTTGAGTCTCTTGGTTTGTAGAGCACTTAGGGTTTCATATTGATTCTGTGTACACGTACTTATGTACTCTTGTGTTCTAGGTGACCTTTGAAGGTTGTCTTTCCCTCTTTTCTTTCAAGTTAAGCTCTAGGTTAATTCTTGCGCGCGTCAGGTGAGTTCTTGCCCCACTTATTTTACATAATCTCTTTTGGGGGAGATAGCATACTGTTGATCACAAACGCTTTTATATATGAGTGTGTATAATATTGATATAGTGCTGTTTACCATGGAAAGTCCTCACACTTTTGGATTGTTAATATTGAATAGCGGGGAAATCTTGGGTAGTACTACTGGGTCTGACGAGCCCCACCTGTGCGACTCGAGGTCAAACGGGTGCAATTTTGTCCTAACACATATTCGTCACGACACGGTAAGTCGTGACGGGAGGCAAAAAACGTAACACAGTCAGCTTTGTCGCGAAATCACTATGATTAATATTTTTATGTTAATAGACTAGCTATCTATTGCAATACACTACTTATGCTCTGGAAACTGTTGATTGGTTTATATTTTAACGCAAACTCTTGAACTCACCAACCATGTGTTGACTTGTTTAGTATGCTATTCTCAGGTTAAGGTTGCCAGTTGCCTAGGAGCACGCACACCAGCATCGTTGAGTTGTCTACATTGTTTGTTTACACATTTGGGTTTATTTTCCTATTAAACATTTGTGTTTGGGGCGCGTATGTTTTGCGCATTCTCTTTACATACTACTTGTTTTGAGTTTTCTAGTTTTAAAAACGCTTCCGCAGTATTTTAAACGTTAACTCTGGTTTTGTTTATTAATCATATAGAGTCGTTCTTGGTAACTAATGACTGAGATCCTGTTATGTCACGCGCCTCGCGGTAAAAGCCCGCACGCGGATTTAGAGGGTGTGACACATGTCCATCCTCAATTCGTCAGCTTGATGTACTTTCTCTGTAAGCTCCCTGACTTCAGCCCTAACTCCCCGAGCCTTGTTTGCAACCCTCATGAAGAGGCTAGCTTCAGTCCTTGTTTCAGCTCCGGCTCCAGCTTTTATGTGGTTTTCACATAAAACCACCAAGTGCTCATCACAAAAGGAAAATACTTCCATAGGATCAAATAATCGGATTTCCTCTCCATCCTTTACTCTAATCACTGCTTCTCCCGTGTTATTATCATAAAATCACTTTTCAAACTTCTGCAACCTTGGGAGATATGGATTGGGTACCTTCACTCTATTCACTATCTTGACTGGCTTCAACTTCAATACTATTTTACCCTTTCCAATCACCCAATCCATGTCCTACTTGGATCTCCTTCTCTTAGTCTTCATATATAAATGACAAAAAGTTATCATTCAGCCCCTTTTTGATCTCTTGCTCCAAAAACTTAGCTCTCTCACTTAGATTTGAATCAAGCAGTGGAATCTCAACCAATCTTCTTAAATCTCATCTTTGCAAAGTCTTGAATGCCTTCCTCTTATGTAAGTATGAGATTCCCCTCCTCTTCTCTTGATCATGAACATTTTCAATTCATTGTTGTATTTCCAGCTGATTATCTTCTTGTCAGATTCCTTTCGGCTCGGTTCTTGAATTTTTTGAAATAGTGGAGTCAGCTGTTCTGGTTCCTTTTCTTTAATGAACCAATCCTCCTTGTCCATTTCTATTATATCTCCTTCAGTTGAGCTTCTCTGAGCCACATATGTCAATGGTCGCTTGTCTACCTCATAGTATTCGGGCTCAGAGTCATAATCCACCAATTGCTCCTCAATCTCCTCTTCTTCATCTATCAAATTTAACTCAGCATTCTTCCTTCTCGCTCCATCTCCTTCTTCTCTAATCACTTCATCACCAGTCAAATCAACGTTTATATCAAACCCCATGTCTACAAATCCAGCCTTTACAACCTCAGTCTCATCTCCTACAACACTTTCTTTCACACCTCCTGCTTCAGTATCAATATCTTCAGCTCCAACCCTTTCTCTATTGACTTCAGACTCACTAACAGTCCTCACATCAGCACCTGAGCCACCAACACCAGAACCACCAGCACCACTACTACTAGCATCAACTCTTGCTCCACTTGTGCCTTCTCCTACCCCAGTTGAACTACCCACCTTTAAAAATAAGTACTTTGATGTATCAGTGAGATCATCTAACTCAGCTTGAGTTAACTAATTGGGCAGGTCGGCATTGGCTTTCAGCTCGTTTACTTCCTTGAGTAGCCTCTTTATTAACTCCTGTTGATCTATCATCAGACTCTTCATGCTTTCCATTACCTTATCTTTCTTTTTTTCTCATCCCCAATTCATTTGCCAAAGATGCATTCAGATTTCTAATAACATCTTGGTTTAGCTCTGATCTGACATATCTTCTTTCAGGAGTTTCAGAAAATGCTTATTGCTTGTGCTTTGTTCTCCTTTCAGTAACATTTGCTGGCTCTCCCTGATCTGCCTTCTTCTTTGATCGTTTCCCCATTTGCACCCTCAGTTCTTTTTCAACTTCATCAATCTCATCTTCCAAATTATACTCCTTTTCTTTGGCATACCTTTTCCTTTTCTTGAATGCTTCAGCCTGTTTTTCTTGATTTTCTTTAGTATTCTTGTTTTCAGTCTCAATCAATCTCCTGATGTAATTCCACCTCTCACCTGGGTACATGTTTTCCCAAAGATATGTGATCTTTTCACTAAAGTCATGTCTTACAGCTGAGCAGTCTGCAAATATCCTGGTATTCATCTGAACCAGTCTCTTTATTTCTCCATGTCTAGGCACATTTAGAATCAAAGCATTTATCAACATCTGCATATATCTTGGATATAATAGCCATTTATCCTTCTTTAGTGCTATTATGTTTTCAGACATGCAATCAAATATCAGTTTGGCAATGTTGGCCTTCTGTCCTCTCCAAAACACAATCATGGCCCTAGCCCAATCCAAGTTTAGCCCTTCAGACCCTCCTTTTCTATGATCCAGACACATTATAAAAACATGTGCTATGTATCTCCATTCCTTAGAAAGAAAGGACTTCTTGATCTTTTTTCTGGTGCCAAAAGGATGACCTTCATAACCAATGCTTCTGAATGCATCTAACACATGTGCCTCAGATAGCACAACTTTATCTCCATAGTCATTCTCAAGCCTCAACACCCTGGCTATAGTCTCAACAGTAATGGCTATGTCATTGCCATGAACTCTAGCTACAATCCGATGTGGATTAGACCCGGGGTCATACTAAGCAGATCTCTAAAAGTCTCTGATGTGCAGATCATAGATAGTGGGCATATGAGATATGGCATAGAATATAGGGGACTCCTTCAGCCATTTGATGCAGTCTCTAAAACCAGTAGCATTTGGGTTGCCATCATCCAGTAATGCTACTATATTATTCATCTCGTCAAACGTTAAATTTGCCATCTAAACTGAAAAATAAACAGAAGTGGGTTAGTTAATATATTGATATAAGAATTAACAATGAAATGAAACAAAACATAAGAAAAATAGAAAGTTCAACAGTTTCGCTGCTGTCGAAACTGTAGTTTTGCACAGGCAAAGTACAATAGTTTCGCTCCTGTCGAAACTGTAGTTTCGCACAGGCAGAGTACACCAGTTTCCCTGCTGTCGAAACTGTAATTTCGCATAAGCGAAAGTGTAGATTCGCTATTACACAGACATAAAATCATGTGTCCGAGTAATTCTATAG
This sequence comes from Flaveria sonorensis, assembly GCA_025506505.1. Taxonomy (NCBI): domain Eukaryota; kingdom Viridiplantae; phylum Streptophyta; class Magnoliopsida; order Asterales; family Asteraceae; genus Flaveria; species Flaveria sonorensis. The sequence goes on from CM046424.1 coordinate 52,455,849, forward strand.
TTTCGTGGATGACGAAATTATAGTTTCACAGCAGAGAAATTATAGATTCGCTGAGACTCAGACACAAAATCATGTGCCCGAGCGAATCTACAGTTTCGCTAAAACTATCCTGGCGAAACAGTCAAGTACGCACGGACAACATGACTAGACGGTTTCTCTTGGAAGATTGAACTTTCGTTCTGTTTCGCTGGTTACCCTCGTAGTTTCGCTGAACGAATCAACAAATACTCCGACCCAGCTAATCAATCTAAAACTTAAATATATCTGTTATTATCGCGATTAATGTTGTACAATGGGTTCGAAACACCCACCTATGGACTTATAAACACGCAATCGCGATAGAAATCGACAAAGATTAGATTCGTTAGTGACTGTTCAGAAACTAGGGTTCAGTTTCGTCACGCGAAAGTGAGAAACTGATCCCACTTTGTCCAATATATATTACCTAGTTTCGCTCGGCATCACATTTAAAATCATGTTACTCAGAATTGAGCGAATGTGCCGATCGCTTAGCGAAACTGTCAGCGAAACTTAGTTTCGCTGGAACCTAACACTTAATAAATTTTAAAAATTTTTGACAATTATTTTTTTATGAAATTTTTTTAAAGATTTATATACACATAAGCTTCACGAAAAACTTCATCGCCCCACAAAATCAACACAAAAACAAAACCAAGAGAAAAATAAAATAAGATAATAAAATAAAATAGAATAAAATAAAATAAAAATAAGAAATAAGATAAATTAAGAATAAAAGGATATAAACACTTCTTTTTTAATAAGTTTTTTCAGAGAGTCAAAGATTGGCGGGATTGCTGATATGTTTGTCCTTTTAAACCCATGTCTTATCCTTTTCAATGCGTAATCGGCAGCTGTCTTTATCATGTTTTGGTTTATTTATAGAAACTCTAATGACTTGGTCCTCACAGACATTTGGCAAAGGACTTATACTGTCCTCATGGTTTATTGAGCAATATGATTAACTTTGCATGATTTTCTTTTGGGATTTCAACAATGATCTTAATTTAAGAATTACTATGCCTTTATTTTTGGGGAACCGATGATGATAGCTCCAGGTCTATACTTACGTATAACAAAGGAGATGATCATTTGAACTTGCTGATGAGAGTTTCAGGTCTATACTCACGTATAACAGAGAAGATCATCAGAACGTGCTGATGAGAGCTCCAGGTCTATAATCACGTATAACAAATGAGATCATCACTCCAGGTCAATGTTCACACATAGCAGAGGAGATAAGCACGATATATACTTCTGAAGAGCTAACGAGAAGCTTCAATTCAGAGACTTTTCTGAAGAGCTACACGAAGCATTTATTGTGCTAACTAGAAGCATCATTCAGGACTTGGGAATAAGGAGATTTTGGGAATTTTTGAAAATATAAAAGTAGAAATTTGAAACTCTCAACCCGTTTTTGACAAGGACTTGTAACTTTGTGCAGGCCAAAATGTCAAGAGGATAATCCTTATCACTAAGTTCTTAAACTTTAATTTAGCTACACAATCACTGTTTACTTCATTTTCGGGCTGAGCCTACCATGCATATCCCAACACAAGGTTGTTGACCTCCTTCAAACTTCTTTTTCCCGGGTTCCTGAAAAGACAAAATTAAAAAACTTAAGAGTTTAATCTTTATTCTCCCCCGAAATTCTTTTTAACTGCCATGTAAGAGAAATTTCTGTTTTTCATATTTTATTAAAGATCAAAGAAGTGAAGGAATATGGGACACAGAAGTTTTTCAGAAAAAGTTTATTAAAAATAGAAAATGAACAAAAGAGTTATTTACAGTTTTTACATAAATTTTTATGAAAAAAGTATTCAAAAGATATTAAACCTAGCACTGAGATCAATTCATGTAAGGCCCCGTTCCTGGGACACTTACAGTTGGTCAATCATAACATAAATCATATAAAACACATCATTTTGCAGCGAAAATATAACTTTTCTAAAAAAAAAATATGGATGCCAGACTCGGATCATCTCTAGTAGCTTATACATCCATGTCTGCACCTCCTCAGCATCAACAATTACCTGCCAACTAATATACATAAAAAGGTCAGGCGTTGTTGAGTGAGTTCTAGTTTTATAATAAAATACATTGCTTTCGTATAAACATATCATTTACTTTCATACGTGATCACACATCATACATACATCTTGATAATAATCATTTATTATCTTTCATCATCGTTCATAATCGTTCGTTTTCATACTTTCTTTCATTATTATCTTTCATTTTTATCTAGATCCTGCCATAGGCTATGCCCCATCATTTGTGCACGAAGCAACTACAGTCTTGGGGTCAAACAGCAAGGATCCTGTTTTCGCACGTCTTGATCAATCACAAAGATTGACCCCCTGTATGCATTCGGCACACAGTTGAGCTAACAACCCCTTACGGGTTGTGAACCTCCATTTAATTTGCTTGCAAGACTTTCATTCATTCATTACATTCCACTTCTCGTTATCTTTATCTTTCACTTTCATTACAATAATATTTTACGTACATAAGTGCATATCACACCACGTAAAGTCACATCATAATACATAATATGGAACATAATCAACATAATAGCAGCCCACAAGCATACAACATCAACAAGCATACACCCCCATAAAACATCAATACTTAGCACTTAATTCTATTTCCCGAAATTCAAAATAAGCCTAAGGGTTCACAGCGCCTAAACACATCACTAGATACAACCATAAAGCTTCGAAAGACTTCATTATACCTTCGGAAGATTTCACCTTGGCTTCAGAAGAATTCTTCTTGGCTTTGAAAGATTTCTTCTTGGCTTCGGAAGATTTCCCCTTGGCTTCGGAAGAATTCCCCTTGGCTTCAGAAGAATTCCCACACTTGGCCAAAGTCCACAGCGCATGAATGAAACACTAAGTGTGCCCACAGCGGATGACTAACACATTCTTAAGTGTCCATAGCGGACAACCAAGTCCACAGCGGACAACATATAACCTCTAAGTGTCCACAGCGTACATGCAAAGTCCACAGCGGACAGTCTAACTGCCTATGTGTCTACAGCGGACACCTTATCCATGCTCAGGTGTCCACAACGGACAGCTAGTGTCCACAGCGGACACCAAGTCCAACACCTGCGATTCAACTTATGCAGCTTCTAGTCCCAAACATCGTTTCTAAACATATACTTAGCATAGATCTACCAGTCACACGCTTAACATCACAAACAACCACACACAACATCACAGAAATCATTTAAAACATACATCTTTCATAAGCAGTTGTACTTTCATGGAAAACCATACTATGATTTATAAAACAACAGTTTGATATACATATCAGCCCAAACAAGTAGAAAACATGTAAAAGAGGAGATCTAGAACTCACCTCTAACAACTTTCAAGTAAAACACCACCAACCCGAGAGCAACCTGGAGTTCTAGCACCTAAACACACGAAAACAGGCAACCAAACATACAGAAACACATAAAGATCGGTCTAGAAGCTACAACCCAACTGAAACCGAGACGAAACACCTTGAAATCTTACCTTTTTGAAGATTTCTTCTACTTTCTCCCTCTAGAACCGATGGGAGTCCTTTTTCTCTCTCTAAAGTCGTACGTTGAGTGTATGGGGAGAGTATGGGCGGCCTTACCTCCTTTTTAAACCCATTATGGGCAGGTTTGGCCCTTGTACACTTTTTACCTTTTCTTTTTGAAAAATAAACCCCCTTTTTGCTCCCTTACTTTTCTTTCCTTTTCTTTTCTCTTTTTTTTTAAAAAAAAATCCGGGTGTTATAATTCATAAAAACAAGGTTTATCAAATGTTTTAGTGAAAAGATCTGCTTTTTGAATCTTTGTGTCAGTTGGAATAATATCAATGAACCCCTTTTCCTGAGCATCCCGGATTGCATGAATCCTTGTTTTAATGTGTTTGGTACTAGTATGATGAATTGGATTTTTGGCGATTCCGATAGCAGCTTCATCACAAAAGAGTGGTGTATGAAGAAAATTGATTTCGTAATCCATCATCTGATGTTGTATCCAAAGCACTTGGCAGCAGCAACTTGATGCAACAACATATTCAGCCTCTCCTGTAGATGAGATACTGTTGTTTGCTTCTTGATTTGCCATGAAACAAGACAATCCCTGAGATATTGACATCCGCCATTGATGGATTTCCTGTTGATCCTGCAACCACAGTGATCACTATCAGAATAAGCATGTAAATCAAAGTTCCCTCCTTTTGGATACCAAAGACCCAAACGAGAAGAACCCTTTAAGTAACGAAAGATGTGTTTAACAGCTTTTTCATGTGATTCTTTTGGGTTGGCTTGAAAATGGGCATAGTAGCACATGGCGAATGTAATATCTGGGAGGCTAGCCGTGAGATACATGAGAGATCCGATCATAGAATGATAGCGATGAGCATTCGGATTTCCCATTATCATCTGGAGTTAAGCAGGTTTGAGCAGTGAAATGAGTAAGTTCTGGAGAAGCATCATGCCTTGTTTCTTACTACCACTCCTCGGTCATCTGGAGCAAACACTGCGGGCAACTGGAGCAATCAGCGATGAGAAAAATTTAGATAGCTTCAATGCGGGCAACTGGAGCAAACACTTCAGTGTAGTCAGTTCCCTCCTCCTGAGCGAATCCCTGAACAACCAGTCTTGCCTTGTTTCTTACTACCACTCCTCGATCATCTGGCTTGTTCCTGAACACCCATTTGGTACCAATGGGATATTTGTTTGGAGGAAGATTAACTAACTCCTAAACTTTTAACTTCCTGAAATGTTGAAGCTCCAACTGCATAGATTCAACCCAACTTGAGTGTTGAAGTGTTGCTGAGATATTTTTGGGAACAATTTGAGATAAGAAACATGTATAGAGACATTCATTTATCAACCCAGATTGACTCCGAGTCCTCACACCATCTATAATAGAACCAATGATATAGTCATGTGGGTGATCTTTTAAGGTTTTGAAGTTAGTGTTAAGGGTTAATGGATTGGATTGAGATGAAGATGTGGTTTGTGATTATTGTGAAGGGGAAATTGGTTGTGATGGAGGAATTGTTTGTGGTGGAGGTGTAGGAGGTATAGGTGGAACATCAAATGGAGGTGGAGATGGAGGGTCAATTGGAAGTTGTGGAAGAGGTTCAGGTAGAGGAATGATTTGCATATTGGTTTGAGGAACGACAACATCATCAAATACTGAAAGATTGAATGATTTGAAGACAGTGTTGGAGTCATAAAACCGTTCCGGGTCGGATCCCATGTTTGGTGAATTAGACTCCTGCCAATCAACATAAAAAGATTCCTGCACAATACGTGTTCTTTTGTTATACACTCGATACGCCTTTCATGAGGTAGAATAGCCAACAAAGAAACATTCATCAGAGACTGCACCAAACTTTGACTTCTGTGCTTGAGTATTTAGCAAAGTACATGAGCAACCAAACGGACGAAAGAAGTCAATCAAGGGTTTCCTTTTATGAAGAAGCTCATAAGGAGTCTTCATCTTGTCTTTCACAATAAGAACCCTGTTTAGTACATAGGATGCACAGTTGACTGCTTCTGCCCAGAAAATGATTGGAAGCTTTGACTCAATCAGTATAGTTCTTGCTACTTCAATAAGGGACCGATTCTTTTTTCAGCAACACCATTTTGTTGAGGTGTCCTAGCAGCACTGAACTGTCTGAGAATCCCTTTGCTTGCATAGAAAGAATCAAAGATATGGTTTCTGAATTCAATTCCATTATCACTTCGGATGGCCATCAATTTCCTTTTGTTGATGGTTTCGATTGAGAGGATCAGCTTCTGTAGCTCTTCTGCAGTGTCTCCCTTGTGTGCTAGAAATCTTACCTAAGAGTATCTTGAGTAATCATCTGTAACAACCAAACAATAAGATTTCTTAGCAATGGATTTAACACTAATAGGACCAAATAAGTCGGCATGTAACAATTCAAGGGTTTTGAAATTGTGTTTTCAAGCTTGAGCTTGTGTGGCCTTTTGTGTTGTTTTCCTTAAGCACAAGCCATGCACTTTTCTATCACTAAAAAAATCTTTAAGTGGTTGCCCTCTCACAAGATTGTTCTTAACCAACTTATTTATATTTTTAAAATTAACATGTCCTAATCATCTATGCCACAAAAAGGATTCAAAAGATGAAGCTTTTGACTAGAGACATGTCACAGTGGAGGTGGATTCTTTTGATCCCATATCCAGCAGATAAGTATCATTCTTTCTTGGAGCATGCATGATCACTAAATATTCTGGGATAATAAACTCTGGTTTGAGAAACAAGCATTTATTTGACATAAACAGCACTGGAATGTCTTTATCACAGATTTGTGATACACTCAAAAGATTGAATGCCAGCTCTGGGACATAGTTCACTTTCTCCAGACTCAAGGAACCATTTGAGACTTCTCCCTGACCAATCATCTTTCCACCCTTCTTGTCTCCAACAAATGTAACATATCCTCCATTTATTATGCGATAATTTGTAAGTAGGTCCTTCAACCCGATCATATGCCTTGAACATCCGCTATCAATGTGCCAGAAGCTATTGGCAGCTTTTCTGGAATGATCCTTGCATTTGAACAAAAAAAATTATTATGATTTGGAAATTGGGACCCAAGTCGTGACTAACTTAGGTCTCGGAACAGAAGATTTTTTACAGAAAAAATTATTTACAAAATGATTTAATTTACTTTCTAAAGAACTATTATTTACATTTCTCCTAACATACTCAGGACAATGTTTAATTGCATGATCATCCTTTTCACATCTAAAACACTGAGATTTTAAACCTTTCTTCTTACATTTTGAGACAGCAGCTTGATCTATTAATATCTCTTCCTCACATTCAGACATATGTGAATCAGAATTGCTATAAGAGTCATATGATTCTTTTGATTTTTTTAGTATCCTTAATTTTAGCAGGTTCTGATTCATTTACATTAATTTGACTGACATATGAGGAAGTTATTTCCTTCTCTTTAGGTTTAGAAATCCAAATTGATGTAAAAGATGGAATTGGATGAGAGAAGAACTTTTCAAAATAATTTGATGTTGTTTGTCTGTCTGAAGCTTTACTTGAAGAAGAATCATTTCTATTAACACAAGCATTTGAAACATCACGATTTGATTTATAAACATCTGAAGATGAACAAGCTGGACTAGAGCTAGAACTACACATGCCATTGTCTGTAATAGACTTTTGAGAAACAAATCTACTTAAACTATTGTCTATTGAAGACTTTTTGGAATCAGAAATGCTAATACTAGAGCTGCCTAGACCACTACTTGCACCATAATCATACTCTTCGCGAATCTCCTTATGATTTACTCCTTCTAAACCTGCATACAAACTGTTAGTATCTTTCTGAATTAATTCATTAGTTGGATGAGGTGTAGGCATAGGAGAATAACAATAAGTACTCGGAGGAGGATAAACATGAGTGGTTTCTTCGCTTCCCAAACCAGCCTTAATTCTAGCCCCCCGTTGTTTCTTGCAAAGATCCTCATGTTTCATCCCAGAGATTGTCCACTAAGGCTCTGATACCATATTGTTGGTAAAACCCATCAAAAACTCAACAAATCAAAAACCCATCAAAAACTCAAAATGATCTATAAAACACAAAAATCAGTGTTTTTGATAAGATTCAAAATGAATGGAATAGTGTTTTTGCTAAAAACCCATCAAAAACTCAACAAATCAAGAGCACTAAGGCTCTGATACCATATTGTTGGTCCATTTGATCGATAATCAGTGCAAATGATCTATAAAACACAAAAATCCCACTGAATAAACATAAAAGTATGAATGACACGAGCAAGTTTCAAATATTTTAATAATCTCCAAACTCACACAATAAACATGAATCAAAGGCTCAAATATGATAATAATAGACTTCCAGCCACATACACAGAATTGCAATATCAGTATTTCACTATTAGGGTTTGCAAAACTTGCTTACAATGAATGAAAAATATATAAGCAGACTGTAGTTTCGCTGACAGTTTCACTGGACAGCGAAACTGTCTTGATCATAACCTAGTTTCACCCGGCGACGAAACACAGTTTCGCCGGGTGAACTAGATCAGCTGACTACGAGCGAAACTCAGTTTCGCTCATAGTTTTGCTGGGCACAAAACTTACAAAATACAAACTAAGTAAACTAACATTTAACCTATTACATTAATAAACAAAATAAACACAATAACAATGGTGAGTCCAACTTATATTAGATCATCACGCTCTAAAACGGTTACAAATAAGACCTTGTCAATTACACAAGGGTGTCAATTGAACCACTCAATGATGGAATTTTTTTTAAAATTGGGTGTTTTAGGGGTATTTGTTGACAAGATGGGTTATTCTCGGAGGCTCTTCACTTTAGGGGAACCCGCCCATGGCAGGGGTGGGTTCTGTGGCTCGGTCAAACACCTCTCCCGAACACAACATGGGTTGTCACATCCTTTACAGAACCCGCCCCTGCCATGGGCGGGTTCTCAACGCCTGTGGTCAAATATGTGGTGGAAAAAAAAGAGGAGAAGAACCCGCCCTTGCCAAGGGCGAGTTCTTCTAGTGATGTGACATGTCCCTCTCTCGGTCTCCTCACACAACACTCACATGCACACACAACACTCACATGCGCACACACACTCACATGCAACACTGCACACACTGCGTACACACACAAAGAACCCGCCCATGGCAGGGGCGGGTTCTGTAAAGGATGTGACAACCCCGACAGTCCTTTCGGAGACCTTTGACCGAACACCAGAACCCGCCTCTGCCATTGGCGGGTTCCCCTAAAGTGTAAACCGAACGAGTTTAACCCCTCTTGTCAATAATCACCCACTACAATACCCAATTTTAAAAAAAATTCCTCAATGATGATGAATAGCTTACCTTCAAAGTTGATTGATGAATATGAAGAGGCAATGAACCAGCTTAATGATCTATGTTTAAATTTGTATGATGTATGTTGTTTTAAAAATAATGTCGTATAAGATATTTACGTTTAGAAAATGATGAAGCTTGAAAAAAAGAGCCAATAATCGTTAAAGAAAGTCAGATTTACGGTCTTACCCATTTGTTTCCTTTAATCAATCATCAACAATCCTTATACTTTTTTGGTAAATACCCCCATTTATATTTGATCTCCCCTATGTGTGTGTGTCACGATCCTTCGTTTAATATTTCTAGTTTAATCACTACTAATACCAACGCATATAATCAATGAAGACTGAACAATTTAGATCTGTACTCCTCTCTATTTCCTGAAAGGGGATATTAGATATATGCTCCATATTTTGATAGGACAATGATATGAATACCATTTACAAATAATATAAAATTATGCATATATTCATAAAAAAGAATCCAAATTACATTCAAACCAACCATACAATCAAGGAAGATTAAAAATAAGCCTTAAGAATCAAAGACGAATTAGTAGGAGAAAATTATGAAGTCCTACGGTCTATGATATGTTCTTATTATATGTTCTGATTGCGACTGACTTTTTAATAGCCAGTGGCCGTCGCCCTGCTCTTATTCTGGCTACACCTTAGGGTTTATGGTATTGAGTTCAGTGCTTTTGTTAATGGTATCGACTTTAATAATAAAGTTTTACTTTTTGCTCTGAGTTTGTCAGTGTGTGAAAAGAAGTAAAGGTGACAACACACATTTCATATTGTATTTATAATATATTAATATTATTTCAATAAATAACATTTTAATCAGTTTATATATCTGCAAGTATTAGTGCCCTATGCATAACTTGATTAAAGTTGTTTCTTTGAATCTATTAAAATCAAACAAATAGAAGTCTTATGAAATATATTATTTATTTTATTATTTTTATTGTTATCTAATAACTATTATTATATACGTTTGATTTTCATAAACAACCTATCACAACATTGTTTTGTATTTTTAAATGGTGTTTATAGTCGTTGACAATGAATTACTCGGTTTTGTGGTTGGCAATGACGCTGGGAAAATATAATTTTCATTGTTATGGCGTGGTAGGTATGCGTTTTGCAGCCACAATGAATTACTACTTCTAAGCCATATACATGGGTATTTTGTTGTTTAAAAATTTAAATGTAACACCATCTGAACGTGCGGGGGTAAAAAAAAAAAACTAGTTAAGCTTATAAAGTAAAACACTTAAACTTGTATATAAACGTTTATCAAATTGATCGTACAAAATCACTGTGTCACTGTACTGTTGGAGTAAAATATTGAAGTTGTTTAGAAAAGACTTTAACTCAAAATAAAATACAGAATCTTGTTCTTACTCTCTTGCTTCTTCTCCGTTCTTTCTAACCAGCAACCACCTACGGTCCTTGTTGGCTATCTTTGTCCAATTTCTTCACTTTAACTGCTCATGATAATTTAGAGGTCAAAATACTAAGAAGCTACTAAGTTAAAGACCTCTCTTAGTGTATCATTTGGGTCTAGCGGAGGGTCAAGGGACCCCCGGATAAGGGTGTTCAAAATCGGATACCCGAAAATTTCAAATACCCGAAAATTTCAAATAGTGGATTTCACAATCCAAATCTGAGTCCGAAATTTCAGATATCCAAATTCTAAAAATGTGTTTTTTAATAATTCGTATAAATAAATAGTTTTTATTAAAAAGGTCTTGGCATATCTGAAGTTTTATATAAATATCCAAAGTATCCAAAAATAAACGAAATTTCTAATTAATATTTATCATTTTAATAATTTTTATAAATATATTTCGGATAATTCGAATATCTGAAATCCTCAAAGCACTATCTGAATCCAAATCCGAAATTTCGGATTCGAATTTTCGGATTCTGTTTTGGATACGGATATTTTAACAACCCTACCCCCAAACCCTCTTTTGGTTTCGCCTGGATCTAAGGGTGATCACTCCCACTAGTGAGACAAAAGTTAGAAAGGGTAGTCACTAGAGTTGCACAAATCGGGTTTGGGCCGGACCCGGCCCGGGTACAAAACCGGGTTTGGGCCCAACCGGGTTTTTGTACCCGGTATTGGTGAACCCGGGTACGAACCCGGGTCGGGTTCAGCGAGATACAAACCCTACCCGGTATACCCGGGTAGGGTCGGGTCGGGTTCGGTTCGGGTATGAAACCCGGGTTCAACCGGGTTTTTGCCTTTTTTTTTTTTTTTTTTCTTTTTTTCTTTTCTTGTGTGTGTGTCGAACACCGGGTCGTATGTTTTTTTTTTCTTATATTTTCTTTCTTTTTTTTTTCTTTTTATTTTTCTTTTCCTAACCGGGTTCACTTGAATGACAAAAATTTAAACAACTTAATATATAAATATATACAAATCTTGAGCAGAAAATGTTACACTTATAATATACAAATATTAAATACTTTTTATATAAAACATTTGAATGACAAAGAAATTTAAAAAGAACATGAAAGACATATAATATTAAAACAACTTAAAAATAACAATATCGTCTAATTTTATCTACTACGAGATGCTTGATCAAATGCTAATTCTTCATCGGATATGCCAGAAGATACTCCGTCTTCTACCTCTTCATCATGTACTTTAGCTTCGAGTGTAATCTCGTCTTCGAGGCTTGTTTGGTCTTGTATACGATCCGTTGCGTCTAAGTGATCCTTTAAACAAATGCACATCTCCACTGCTTCCGGAGTTAGTCTTGTTCTTCGTAATGATATTACCCTGCCACTAAGAGAAAAAGCAGATTCCGAAGCTACCGTAGAAGCTTGGACGCTTAGTAAATCACGGGCCATAGCAGAAAGAATCGGAAATTGAGATTCTTTTCCTTTCCACCAAGCCAAAATATCGAATGCACGATAATCTTCGGTAGTCATAGTGGAAATAAAATCCGTTCCACTATATCTACCGAGCTCACTTGTTGGGGTGTTACCTCTTTGACGTTTAGCCGTCACATCCCGAACAACATTCAACATAGTCAAAACAGGGTCTTTAAACGAGGTACTAGCACTTGAGGTTGATCCGCTTGGCATGGTTATGTTTACGTTAGGCCCATATCTATTTAAATAAAAATTATAAATTGTTTTCAAACTATGATTAAAATTTTCTTTTGCCTCGTTTGAAAAATCAGGGTTTTCGTCATGCATATCCAAATTGTCATTTATCTCATCTATCAAACATTCAACCCCGCAACATTTAGAAACGGATTTAAAGCGGCGGCACACGTAAAAACGGGTGGTAAGTCCTTAAAATATTTTTTAAACTTTTCTTTCATTGGTTCTATCATTTGATTAAACATATTATTTTTATTTTGAAAATTTTTAAAATTCAAAGACATAAAATATAGTTCTTGAAGCACCGAATAACTAGTGGAATAATAAACTCCCGATAATTTTGTTGTTGAGTTTTTAAAAACCTCAAGAAACTCGGATAGACGTTGAAGATTCTCCCAACCCGCATCCGGAAATGGGTCGGCTTCACCATTATCCGAAAGACTATTATGAAAAGCTTTCAAAGTGCCCTTTTGTTTTAAAGCACATTCAAACATGTGACAAGTCGAATTCCACCGAGTAGGTACATCCCAATTAGGACCTAAAAATCTAGAGTGCGTATCCTTACAAAGTTGTTTATAATCTTGATATCTTCTTCTACTTTTTTTAAAAACGTCATGTAACATAAATCGAAAAGATGTAATAAAGTTATTAACATATTGCCCGATAGTCCGTCTTGCACTACTAAATTAATAATATGTGCAACACAACGAGTATGGAAAAAATCACCGTTTGCAATCGGAAGATATTTTAATTTTAATTTTTCAACCGCGGTTGTGTTGTTAGAGGCGTTATCAAATGCAATTGAAAAAAATTTATTTTCTAATTTAAAAGTACTTATTACATTATCTAAAAAGTAAAACAAAAATTCTCCGGTGTGTGGATGCGGAAAAAGATCAAATGCAATCGTACGTTTCATCAATTGCCATGAATTGGGATCCACCCAATGAGCGGTGACGCAAAGGTACGATTCGGGTAAACCGTGTGGAGCCGACCAAACGTCACTAGTTAAGTTTACACCGGTATTTAAATTTTCAAATAATACAATTAAATCATTTTTTGCTTGTTTCCATAATTTTAAACAATAACGTCTAAGTGTAGTACGACTTACGTGAGTGTAACGAGGTTGAAGCGTCTCTCGAATTAAGTTGGTCAACCGAGGATTGTCGAAGTGACTAAAAGGCAAAGCTTCTTGAATCACGAACTTCGCCATTCGATCTCGAACCGTATTAACATCGTAATTAAAGATTCCACCGTCTCCACCCAATTGTGTTTGTTGCGAATCCGGATTACTTTTCAACGACTTACAAAACTTCTTGCTAATGTGTTTGTTTAAAGTCGTGTTAGAATCTTTAGCAAGCAAAGCTCCACAAAACTTGCAACGAGCCTTTACAGACCCGTCACTCAACTCAACCATATCCCAATTGCACCAAACATCCATGTTACGATTGTGTGCAAGAACACGAACGACGGTTGGAGCGTTGGACGAACCTTGACCAACGGAAGATTGTGAGTGAGCCATATCAAGATTGAAGAGAGTGAAAGTGTAAAACGAGAGAGTGAACGTGTAAAGCGAGAGTAAACGAGAGTATTTTTTGCGTTTTTTGCGTATGTTTTTGCGTTTGAGACTTGGGTACTAAACCATATCAACCCACACCTATTTATACTAACTTATAAGCCTAAAAGTGACAAAAAAACGGTCACAAATCGATCCCAACGGCTATATAGCCGTTAAAAAACGGCCACTTTTAAAAAAAAAAAAAACGGTCGAAACCGGGTACAACCCGGGTTCAACCGGTTCCGGGTCGGGTCGGGTTCTAAGAAATTCTAGAAAATCATACCCGGTTCCAACCCTACGGTTTTTTTTCGGGTCCAACCCGGGTATGCATATACCGGGTCGTACCCGTACCCGGTTCCGGGTCGGGTCCGAACCCGGTTTTTATGCCCAAGTCTAGTAGTCACTAGTCGCTACCATTATTAGTGAGAACGTTTGTAAATTAAAAGGAGTGATCATTGAGTGAGACTTATCGTAAAAGTGATCAATACCTTGATTACTCAAACGTTTATAGTGAAAATAAACTCGTGATAAAGTGTATAAGGGGGCTAATTAACACATGCTCAAACCACCATAAATCTTGTGTTTTGACTTAAATTTCTTTATCTTAAACTTGTTTAAATTGCTTTTAACACACAAGTCTATAATAAATAATCTATAAACCAACTTTCCTGATAATTATCCACCTCAACTCCTGGAACGAGAAAGAACAACTCAGTAGCCCATAACTATTGTAAGGATAATATTCTAAACCATCCTGCATGCATACTGACATGAAACCTTGCAGCTCAATCCAATTTGCATTGCACATAATGGAGGGGAGAACAAGATGCAACCAAAACACAAGATGTTCATCACTAGATTTAACACAAGGGTCATAGATCACAAAGATGTTCACCACAAGATTCAACACAGACAAACTGAAAACAAAGATGGCAAACAGATTCGAGTTCAAATAGTACAGTGGTAGATGTAGATCCAGGATACAAGGCCGACTCGGAACGACTTCATATGCATACTCACTTAAGCAGTGTCTTCACAATAGACTTGACATTCAGCTTCTTCAGATCTGTGTAAGACTGTCCACACCCGATAAACATCACAGGTGCTCCTGATATGTAAACCATCGAAAGTGCAGCCCCAACCTACACAAACACGAAAGTTAACCAATCAAATTTTTACAGACAAAAGAAGGAAGAAAAAGATAACAATATGAGTTTTACCTTATCATCTATGGTGTCAAACTTGGTTAGCAAGATCCCGTCAATCAACCTAGGGCTTGATGAGGGTGAGAGGTCGGCTAATTTCTGTAAGAACAGGGATGAAAATGTTGTTAAATCACGTGAATAAAACTTTATCTAACCTATGAATTATATTTATGATGTATTAAGAGTGATAGAAGCCACGGGACCTGATTGAACTTTGAGAGTTGATCCACTGCATCATTACCGACCAATGCTTCGCCAACAAAAAGCACCAGATCTGGACTGTTGACATATATAAGCTTGGACAGTGCACGCATCAACGGTTCATTGTCCTGTGAGTGCCATAAAGTTAGGTAACAATCGACTCCATAACATAAAACTAAGTAGAATATATTTTATATAAACAATCTAAGATAGAATATGTACAATACCTGCATTCGACCAGCTGTGTCAACAAGAACAACATCTGATCCAATACGGGTGGCTTCCTGAATAGCTTCCTTAGCAACAATTGCAGGATCTTTCTCATAGCCCTTTTCAAATATAGGGATCTGAAAGAATAGTATATGTTAGAATAAAAAACCATAAGGCATGAATATATCATGATAAAGACGTGAACTGTCATATACCTGAAGCCTACGAGCGTGCGTACGAAGCTGCTCAACTGCTCCTGAACGGAATGTGTCACATGCAGCCATCATGACATTGATATCATGCTGTTGGAGCCAGTAAGCCACCTACACCGTTGGATTCAGATTTAGATTCTTTTATAAACACATAAATTTATGCCAAATGGCGAAAACTGATTGGTTGATGCTTACCTTGGCAAGATTAGTCGATTTTCCAACTCCGTTAACTCCCACAAAAACCACAACATATGGTTTATGCTGTTCCTTAGCAGAATGAACGTCCCTCAGGATGTCAATTGAGCGCCTTGGGGTTAATATACGAACAAGAGCATCTTCCATTGCAGCCTGCAGTAGTTAGTTCAATTAAGTAGAGATTACTTTAAATTAACTACCACGAATTAACCAATATGACAAACAGTCAAACAGGATCTAAATAGAAGTAATACAAACATGGATCAAATCCACTCACTTGCACTGTTGATGATATCCTAGTAAATGAAGCAAGCCTTTTGCCCTCGAGGCTGACTGCTACAGACTCGCAAAGCTTCTCAGCAATTTCTTCAGCCTGTGGCACACAACAAAACCCACAACTTGAAACTGTCAACGTCTTCACACTTTACCCAAGAAAACCAAAAAAAAAAAAAGAAAACAAAAGAGATTTCAATATTAATAATCTAAAGACAACATACCACATTCTTAGTCATAAGTCTGTCTTTTAGAGCCTTCAAAGCTGGTTCTAGATCTGCCTTCTCCAAATTCGCCTTCCCGGCAATGCTGAAAGAGAAAAAAAAATTGGCTAAATTATTGATCGATGACAAGTTGATGCCTGAATTTATGTATGATTATGTGTAAAAAGGGTTGAAGTGGATGACTTAATCAATCCATTGCCGAAAGTAGTTACAATCAAACACCAGATTCAAATTTGTTTGAATGCTTACAACTAATAGTTGAGAAGCAAGTTTACCTTTGGAACATGGATGTAAACCACCCTTTCTTCTTTGATTCTACCTTCTTATCGGTCTCTTCTTCATCTTCATCTTCATCTTCAGTTTCACTGTCACTGCTGACAATCTCATCTTTGTCCATCAAACTCTCCCCTTCAACAACTTGTGCAACTGGCATGTCAGCATCACCATTCTCACTCACCGGATCCGTGAAATCCAATTTGGTTTCACGGGGTGAGTCATCCCAAACTCTGTTCTTTTTTGCAGGTTTCTTCTTTGGTTCCTCTTTGGAAACCTTGTTAACAACAACATTAGCTTTCTTCCCACCTTTAGACCGAAGCTTTTGTAGCTTATTTACATCAAAAGCCCCAGTTTTAGTGTTGTTATTACCGTTTTCTTTCAAGTTAACCCTATCCTTGTTAACTATATCCCCATTTGAATGTCCATTTTCTAAAACGCCCATCTTTACATCACCATCGTCTGCGCTATCTTTACCTGATTCACCCCCACCACTCTTTTTTTTGTTACCACCTTCAAACCCTGATTTTTGCATTTGTTGTCCTTGCTTTTTCCCTAAACTACTAACCGGTTTAGCCATCACTTGCTTCGACTTCTTCATCTCCTCAGCCCGAGCCTCTGCCTCTTTCCTCAGCTGCCTAAACGTTTCATCAAAATCATCATACACCATCCGTTTAGGATCATAAATCACCGAAAACTCTCGCTTCACCATAGCCAGCAGATCATCCACATACAAAAGATGGAGAATCTTTTGATAAACAGCAACGAATACAAGACCGAGTTCGTTGTGGAACGTCCATTTGAGCGTATATGATGCACCGGGTACATCATAATTGTAAGATGCAGCACCCGATCGTTCCTCCAAAAGGCAAGATCTGATCAAGGTGTCAATTGGTGATCCCCTAAGAGCATTCCCTAGCTCTTTGCAAGTCCAGAGGATTAAACCCCCTCTAGTGAAGATCAGTAACTGTTCTAACATTCTTATCCCCAACTTATACCCTGTACATCACAACAAAATAAAACATCCCAATTACATTAATCAAAACCCGTAATTGCAAATTGGTTAAGATCTAATCAAATTGATCCTACCAAGATCGATTAGCTGATTCTAATCCTTAAATTGCAGTTAAACACTTTGAAAATTGAACATCCAAGCACCAAAAAAACTAACAATCAGATTCAAACAAAACCAATTTCATCTACAACATGATTGAAACCCTAGAATAGATCCAAAACCCTAGAAATCCAATTTTGAAAGTAAAACAACCACCTAACAGATGGATCGAGTTTCAAAAACCCAATTTTGCTCTAAACTAACAAAGTGGAAATAAGATCACAAGACGAAGAAGCGATCGCCGATAATTGCAACCCGATTCAAAATTGTGAACTGAAGGCCATATAATAATAATAATAAAAATAATAATTTCAAGATTCAAGATTTAGCAATCGAAAGTTGAAGATTTGAGATGGAGGAACGAAACGTACCTGCAAATTGATTAATTTAAATTGGGAAATCAAAGAAGAAACCAAAGATGAAAATCGAAAGGGAAGAAAGGAAAAAATAAAGAAAATGTTGAAGAAGAAAAAGTGGGGGTGTTTGGTATATATAGTGGATCACTGTCTTTCGGGGAAAGTCGGTTGTTGCCACACTTCTTTGGTCAATTTGCGTCGGCCCAACAAAAAACATATGTGGGATACAAATTTTCAAGATAGTACTCGTGAGAAAACATTTTTATTATACACATAAAAATAATAATAATAATAATAATAATAATAATAATAATAATAATAATAATAATAATAATAATAATAATAATAATAATAATAATAATAATAATAATAATAATAATAATAATAATAATAATAATAATAATAATAATAACAATAATAACAATAATAATAAAAGATGAACACGTATCACTCTCTAACGTATTATTATTCATTTGTTTTTTTTGTCTGTTTCATTAAATGGTAATGCTAATATTAATTATATTAAATGACAATAAAAGTAGAAGAAATATTTTAATTATTAGATCACAATAATATTAAATTTAATGATTTTGTTTCTAAACTAATTACGATTTGTTGATTATTTTGTAAATCTTATTTAGCTCGTGTAATATACGAGTTTAAAACTTAATAAGTTTATAAATCATATATTGACTAAACACACATTTTGTTAATCATACAGCTGATGTGGGATAAGTCCAGTACTTTACAATTGTTTCAGTCCATAACATTTGACCTTTTTAAGGGTCAACGTCTCGTTGGTCATGACCATTTTAGTCATGAATAGTTCCATCCAGGCCACCAATTATTACTTTAAGTTGACTCTGATACCACTGTTACAAATCAAACATAAAAACCCATCTCAAAAGACTAAAAACTCATTTAGTCTATAGTCCCACAAGTATTATCCGTACAACTAATGTATGACAAATCTTATATCTTATGTTTTTAATAATCCAAAAAGGCTAGAAACCACAGAGGAGACTCCCCTCAATCATGAGCCAAAAGTTACGATTCAGTCTTACGTCTTTAATTATTGTTATTATTTTTTGAAAGACAGATTTTTTTGTTAAAACATAGCCTCGACTAGCAAGAAACTATTTGATATTTTAGAAACTTGTATCATTTAAATCGGACGGCCATCTTGCAAACTTGTTAAGTTTTTCTAAACGACCATTTTACTATTTGATGATTGGTTAATTACCTTTATACACCTTGCATTTTTTTTCCAATTTTCTATTACTTAATTGCTTTAATTATAACTCTTCATCTCAAAAAGAATAAAACAAAATCAAAGACTACATATGTGGCGTGTCTTCCTTTATCCGCATATCCCACGACCTCCATCGTCACCGACTAACCCATTGACCTTCGTCATCAAGCAGCCATCATTACCCAATTGTCATAGCATGAGCCATCAACAATGTCGACTCACCTCATCTCATAAAATCTCATTGGATTTGTTATGACTTATGAACATTGTTTCCTCCTAGCATACCCCTACTTGATGTGTGCTCATCAAGTCACCACGTCATTTCTTATAAACGTCTTATTCAGAATCACTATTAATGTTATTTTACATAACATATAGTTCTCTTTGTAATTAGGGTTGTTCAAGAGTCTGGTCGAACTGAACGGACCTTTGCTCATGCTTGGCTTGTTTTCAAACCGAACCGAGCAAATAGGCTCGTTTACAACCAAGCGGAAAATCGAACCAACATTTATCGGGCGTTAATTTATCGAACAAGTGTTTTCGAACGAGCGTCTAGCAAGCACAAACGAGCTGCAAACAATTTGTACAACCCAACTATCTAGTGTGTCATCCGATTTATATTGCAATGACAGAGGTGACAATGTTATGTCCTAAGTTTTAACTTAAAAAGCAACCATGTTTTATAACATAACAATTTCAAGAATGACAATACGTTGTTGTTAACAATGAGTACAGTTATTACATCGCAATATTATTGCGTTAATTAGTTGAAGTTTTTGTTAAATTTAGTGATTTAGGAGGTTATATATATTTGCAAGTGCATCCCGGATTGCTTATTTCCTGCTTCATGAGTACAGGTTTTTGTTTGATAGTGAAAACTCATTTGACTCGTGAGAGATACTAACCTCAGTTAATCCGTTTGTATAAAATAGATTGAATTGAGTGGAGCGGTTTCAAGACAAGCTCAATGACAAAGTTGTGTTGCGTATAGGCAAAAGTATATTAGGCACATGTTATTTATGGCAAGATTTACATATTTTGTGTCCCATTTTAGACTATATGCATTCATCATGTTTTTATACAACATTTTGCCGTGGTTTATAGATCATTGATGGAAGGTAAGTTTAAAGGTAGTATTTTCTTCATTGATGACCAATATTCTCATTCTAAAGGTTTAGGAATTGAATGGTGTAATGTGAGAATCGTGTTTTACTCCCTTATTTTCTTATATTTGTAAGTGATATTTGTAAAACACATTTGTTATTGTTATTAATGTGCAGGTTCTAGGGACTTGGTGGTGTACCTTGACATTCCTCTAAATATGGGTTTTTCATTTTGATAGATAAAGTGAGCTTTTTTGCATGGACTTTGCTTGCTTTCAATTGTAGAAATTTTAGTGTTTGTTTGAAAACATAAACCTGTAGTTTATACGAACGTTTTTATAAAAATGAGTTGAACATTAAAATACAGATATATAATTATAGCAGTCTAAGATTCGATAATGTGTACCTTTCACGGTTAGGTTTTTGATAATTACAACACTTTTAATGTAGACTAAGGACCCAGTCGAGTATTTTGCTGTATTGGAATGTATGTATAACTTAGCAAACTATCTGAAAACACAACAAAAAGCCCCACCGCGAAACGCTAGGTACAATTACTAGTTAATATTAAGCATCAATTTTGGTTTGTGCGGGGAGGTATTGTAGCTAACAGTACCTCCTAGCAAGCACATGGTACAACTACTTAGAGCCTGCTTTCTTCCTCTTTGTCTAGTAACGTAAGCAGCTCACTTCACGATCAGCCATCTCGCGCCACTGCAACCACGTAACGCCAGGAGTTGTTCGGGTGCCTCAATAAGCGGAGGGCGACGGTGAACTGCGGTGGCGGAAAGCAGTGGTGGTGGGAAACGGCGGTGACGGTGACCGGTGGCTATTTACGGTTGTGGTGGTGAGCGGCAGTGGGTGTGTGTGGTTAGGGTTCATGGTGGGCGGTTGTGGTGCTGTTGCCGGTGACGTGGTGCTGGTGGGTGCGATGATGGTGGTGGTGGCGGGCTGTAGATCTAAGACTATCCCCATCGCGACGCACGTGGCCGGCCCACCACTAAAAAATTATTTCTATGGAAGGGCGGCGATGGAGGTGGGGGATCCGTGGGAAATGGCGGATGAATAAGAGGTGGTGGTGAGCCCACCACTAAAAAATTATTTCTAAAATATAAATATAGTGGTGGGCCCCACTATTATAAAATGATTTTAAATTAAATATTTTTAATTAAAATGTTTTAAAATCTTTTAATTAAAATAATAATTTAAGTATAATATTTTAATTAAAATATATTAATTAAATAAAAATATTTTTTATTTTTTATTTTTTAAAAATCTTTTTTGTTTTATTTATAACGGTTTCGTTTTTTGTTTTTTTCATAACGGCTAGTTTTTTTGTTTTATTTACGGTTACTTTTTTTGTTTTTTTCATAACGGCTAGTTTTTTTGTTCTATTAATAATGGTTACTTTTTTGTTTTATTCATAACGGCTAGTTTACCTATTATAAATATGTTTTATTCACTTGACAGTTTTTCTCAAATCACACTTCAACTTCTTTTTAATATTCTAACTCTCTTCTAAACACAAATCAAAATTCAATTCTCAATGGATCCAAGAGCTCCATTCTCTTTCACACAAATGTTAAATGATGAAACCAATGAAGAATACCCACATCAACAACTCGCGTTCTCCCAATATCAACACCCTGGGTTCTCCTAATTCCCACAACCCGGGGGATTCCCATATCTTCAACAATCTGGGGGATTCCCACAAGTTTAACAACCTGGAGGATTCCCATATTTTCAACAACCTGGCTTCTCACAATTTCCACAACCCGGGGGATTCCCATATCTTCAACAATCTCAGTCTTCGTTGGAAGACTAACAACAATATCAAGCATGGCTTAAACATAAAGAGCTTCAAAAAGTGCAGCAATCGCAATCACATAATAAACAACTAATTGATGAAGCACCATCGTCACCCAAAAAAACACCAACAAAGAAGAAAGGGAAAGGAAAAGAAAAATCTAAGAAGTCTATTCGTATCAAGTGGGCAGCTGATGACGAAGTGTTGTTAGCTAAGGCTTATGTAGCCATTTCTGAAGACCCAATAATTGCCAACAGTCAAAACCAACATGCATATTGGGGGAGGATAGAACAACATTACAATGTCAGGAACCCTCAAATTACAAGAAATGCTTACAACCTTAGAAGTCATTGGCATATGATCAAAGGAAAGGTTGCTCACTTTAATGCGTCTTATATTCGTATTAAGTCACAATACAAAAGTGGTTGGTCAGAAGACCAATATATAACCCAAGCAAAATATGATTACACGAACACTAATAATGCTGCCTTCACATATGAACATATGTGGAGGATAGTTAAAGACATTCCAAAGTATTATGGGCCTACCAAAGTATATGGTCATCAAGGTTCCAAAAGAACAAATACAAGCAGCACAGGGGAGTATACCACTTCTGCTTCGGATGCCAACTTTGGCAATACTCCTGAATCAACTCAAGAGTGGGGTATCACTTGATGATGATAATGATGATGATGTTGTTCTTGCAATGCAACAGGAAGATCAAGAGGAAGAACCTCTAGAAGAAGAGTCTTGAGAGGAACCTCCAACACATCCAATGGAGAGGGACAAGGCCAAGAATCTGGCCAAAATAAAGGGTAAAGGCATAACTTCTTCTTCACTTGCTTCTTTGAAGACTTGGCTGGGACGACAAAGGCAAAGAAGAAAGCTATCCAACATTTCGACAAAAATATTGATAAATTCTTTGAGTTGGAAGAGAAGAAGATCCTTTCTATCGACACAAGTCATATGGATCCATTCCAGCGTGCCGAACATGAGGAATTGTGTAACGAGATAAGAGAGAAATATGGATGCCTCGTCGCAACTAATTTTTTTAGTTTAATTTGTTGTTTCAGTTTATGTTGTGGTTTTAGTTTAATGCTGTTTTAGTTTAATTATCTACTTTTATGTAATTTTAGTTAATTAATGAATTTTTTTTTCTAACGACTAGTTTTTTTGTCTTTGCTCTAATGGCTAGTTTTTTTTTGTCTTTGCTCTAACGGTTAGTTTTTTTTATCTTTTTTTTAACGGCTAGTTTTGTTATTTGTATAAATACCACAACATACACCACAATCACTACAATACTTCACACTTTTCCACACAAATTCTGAAAATGAGTATCGATGATGATAGAATACCCATGAATATTCCTCAAATGCTCACACAAGAATTTCAAAATCTTATTTCCAATGATATCGAAGACCTTGCTAATCGGTTGTTATAGCTTGACCAAGAAGAAGAGGGAAGTTCTTCCCGACAACGTAACAAGCACAAAGAGATAGATAGAGGTCGTTAGGACGGAGACGCACGATTGTGGAATGATTACTTTGCTCCAGAGCCGATGTACAATGAGAGTTTCTTCAGACGGCGGTTCAGGATGCGCATTGGTCTTTTTAATCGCATCGTCACAGATTTATCTAGACCAGGTAAATCTGAACACTGAAAATATTTTATGCAAAGATATGATGTTGTAGGTAGAAAGGGTCTATCACCAAGAAAAAAATGCACAAGTGTCATTCGTCAATTGGCATATGGCACAACAGCTGACCAATGCGATGAATACTTACGCATTGGTGAAATTACTGCTATCGAATGTCTACAAAAGTTTTGCAGGTCTATCGTGGAAATTTATTCATCTGTGTATTTAAGAAGACCAACCCAATATGACGTTGACCGGTTAGTAGCTGAACATGAAGCCCATCACGGGTTTCCTGGAATGCTTGGAAGCATTGATTGTATGCACTGGAGTTGGAGAAACTGTCCAACTGCATGGAAAGATCAACATACTCGTGGTGATTATGGGCATCCCACCATTATGCTAGAAGCAGTTGCATCACATGCCCTCTGGATTTGGCATGCATTCTTTGAAGTAGCTGGATCAAACAACGATACCAATATGCTTAATCATCACCAGTTTTCAATCAAATCTTAGAGGGGAATGCACTGCAATGTAATTTTACAGTGAATGGGCATAACTACACCACAGGGTATCATCTTGCAGATGGTATTTATCCAAAATTGGGTTTTTTTTTCTTTTAATCAAGATATTTATTATTAAATCCACCTATAAATTCAATTGTCATATCAATATTTTAATTAAGTTTTAGAGTAAATTACTATTTGCATTTTTGACATTTGCTTATTTTAATCACTTGCATCCCTGCAGTTTCAAAATTGCCATTCGCCCCCTAACGTTTCATTTCTATTTCCATTTGAGTCCAACATACTAACGTCGTTAGGTTTTTCCGTTAATTTTTATAAAATGACAAAATACCCTTGTAATTTTAGGGATGCAAATGGTAATTTTCTCTTAAATAAAATACCTTCATCCCACCCCACCCTTCTATCTTCTCTCTCTCTATCTCCTCTCTCTTCACTAAATACAGTTAACAATCAAAAAATTAAACTCATTCACACAACAAAGTACAAAAATCTAAAGAAATGGAAGCTTGGAGGACGAATCAAGAAAAACAAAAACATCAGAAGCAGAGGTATACTGCAATCTCCACATCCCATCGAAAATCCCCAAACCAATACCTTCATTACCCACTGCATAACTCTCCAAATCCACCTACATACCCATCAAATTAACCCAAATCCCTCACTAATTCAATAAAATCAAACCACAAAATGACATAAACCCACCAAAGATTCCTCAATTTCGGAACGTTGATTAAGGGTTATCACGAGCCCACGTTGAGTGTCTTGAATTGCTTTCAACAGCTCATACTTCCTGTTATCCAACTCGATTTCGTTCATCTGAATTAATGGAGTTGTGAGTGATTGAAGAGATAAAGATTGAAAGAGAAATAAAGATTCCGGTTGTGGTTGACGGTGGTTTTGAGGCGGCTGCCAGAATCTGTACGGTCACTTCACCACCAGATAGTGAAAGTTCATGTCAAGATAGCAACAACGGTGAGAAAAACCCTGTGAAACGTAAGAGGGTTTTGACCAAACCCTCAGGTCAACTCCGGCGAACTTCAGGCAACAAATTCTAGGGGGTCCGATAGCGGAAATGGGGCAAATGGGCCATGGAGATCCGAGACCCGTTTAAGTAAAGGCGGGTCTGGCTCGAAACTTACAATACTGCTGAAGAAGCCTCTAGAGCTTATGAAGTCAAAAAGCTTGAGTTTGAAGCCATTTTTGAAGCTTCAAAGAATAGGTCAAACACAGTCAAAATCACCACCGGAAAAGCCCCCTCCTCCGGCGCCGTCTCGCAGCCACCACCGCAGCCCGCCACCTCCGAGGAATCTGTCGGTCTTGTGTCCCACACCTCGCCATCGTCGGTCCTTGAACCAGAACTAGCAGTGTCCTAAACCAGCAACCTGCAAATGACTATTAAACCAACATGTGTTTTGAGGGTTGTGAAGGTGATGATGGCAGTTGTCATGGTGGTGATGAGGGGTAATTTAGTCTTTTTAACAATAATTTTAACTAGAAAACTAACGGTGTCAGTCATCCGGACTAAAATGAAAATAAAAATAAAACGACAAAGACTCAAATGAAAAAAAATGAAACGTCAGGGGCCAGATCGTAATTTTGAGACTGCAGGGATGCAAGTGGTTAAAATGCGCAAACATAAGGGATGCAAATGGTAATTTACTCTAAGTTTTATTATAGATTTATATAATTGTTATTAAGGGGCTAATTGTTTTTTTTTTCTGAAAAGCACTTTCTGACCTCTTTTGACTACGCCATGCAGATCACGCGCAGACGTTGAGGTCTGCAGAGTGTTTGTTTTTTGGAAGACTTTTCATTAAAAAAGGTCTTCCTAAGGCTGCGTGTAGAAGACATAAACCATTCACTTCTACTCTCTTCTCATTCTCCACCTTCAAAACAAAGACCCAAACCTCCTTCCTCTTCCTTCCCCCTCATCTTTGCAGCCACCGCAGCCACCACCGGCCACCGCAGCACCGCCACCATGGCCCTAGCAGCCACCGCGCCCCTCCAGCCCCTCCTACAACCCGTCGTAGACCTCCTCCAGCCCCCCTGTCACCGACCTCCACCCGCACAGACCACATCAGCCCGTCGTCGCCCCCCTACAGCCCCGTCGCCGCCTCCACCTTCCCGACCGCCGCCCCATCGCCGCCTCTACCTTCATGGCCGACAGCTTCCAAAATCCCAAATCTTGAAGGTAAGGTAAAGTTGTAATGTGATTTGGTTTAAGTTTTTGTTTGATTTGTGGTTTATGTAGTATGGTTTGTGATTTGGTTTAGGGTTTTGTTTGATTTGTGGTTTATGTAGTATGATTTGTGATTTCTCGCAAATGAATCCGGTTGATTGTACTTATACGCCTTGACAACGCCGCGGCGGGTATATAACTAGTGCTAGATTATTGAGACAAATAAAATTGTGATAAAATTTAGAGTATTCGTATGTTCATATTCAACGGTTAATATTTATTGATGTGTTACGGATACAAGATAATAAGTAGATTATTTTAATTAAATATATAACATAAGTTGCACGTCCAAGATAAAGATAAAAAATAATTAATAATGTTGATGAGCTCTCTATAATAAGAATGTTATTAACATAATCCAATATATAACACATAACTAAACCTCGATAATCAAAAACATTATATGTATTTAATATACATTATGTGAATTTGTATGTACCAAAAGCTACAGAGAGCTTTGAAAACCAAACTTGGAGCTTGCTTGAGGCCTTCAAACGCCTTAGTAGAAGGCAAACATGATAAGTTTTAGTGGAGTTGGCAAAGCCAGTAGGACGTACCATGTGCACGGTTTCAAAAGGATAACCATGAATAAAGGCATTATTAACATCGATTTATCTTATATCAATGTCTCATGAGAATACAATAAAACGAACCAGTTGAATAGTGGCGCATTTGACGAAAGGGATTGTAGTTTTTGTGTAATTAACACCCTTCGTCAAATGAAAGTCTTTGACAACAAGACAAACCTAGTATTTGCTAATTAAATCATCTAGATTTCACTAATCTTGTAAATCATTAATAACCAACAATATTAACTTCGGGAGGCATAGGTAGAGGAGTGTGGCGTTACACCATATCGACCGCTTATTTGCTTCGAAAAAGGTTGAGGCTTAGAGATCGGAGAGGCAGAGGTCACCTGAAAAGAATGTGACAAAAAGAATGTGACTGAGAAGAGTTTTAGAAAAACATATATCATAAAAACGATAAATTTTTTAAAATACATATAGTGTTTATATAAAAAACGAAAATTTTTATCAAGATTAGGTTGGGGCAAAATTGATAAAGTTCCCCCTTTCAAGTTCCATATTTTTTCTTAAACAGCCGTAACTTTTACATACAACATAATTTTTTGAAAAAACTATATCATGAAAAAAGATAACTTTTTTAAAATGCATATAGTGTTGATATAAAAAAAACACTTTTTTCTACTTTTTAGGTCATTGTGTAATTTCACCAAGTTATTGTGCAATCTTTTGAACTGATGAGGTTTATACAATTATTTGATAAGTATTACACAATGAACTAAATATTAGCACGCATATATCTAATAGATTTTATAGATTTATTATTATTCATTGTAATCTTTTCCTAGAATATAGGATATATTATTTGTATCTCTTCCTTATATAAAGGGATTCATCTATAACCTCTAATAAAGCAAAGTTTTTTTTGCCACTTTCATTCTCTTATCTTATTTTTTTGTCACTTGTCATTCTTCTAGACATGCACATATCAAATTTCCCCCCCAAAAAAGTATTATAGTAATTTAAATATCAAACAAATTTCTATCTCTTATTAAAAATGAATTATATTAATTACTATATTTCTCTCTCTTATTAAAATCAAACTTTCTTTAAAAATAGATTTTATTAAGGAAATTAAAATAACATCTTTTAATTAAAATCTAAATAATAAAAAACTAAAATTTTATATAATATCAAATTTTCTAACACACTAAACCTTTTTTAAACAAAGTATTTTAAATCATTTTGTTTTTAAAAAAAGTTATAAACATGTGAATTTTTTAAAAAACTGTCTTATTGAAAATCAAGAATCATTACAAACCAGCATTTTTAAAAAAACAAGACTTTTATAAAAAAATATTTTAAAAAAAACTTAAAACAAATGTTTAAATATGAAACTTTTTAGATAAGAGAGTTAAAATTAGTATAATTATTTTATTTTTGAACTATTAAGTATATAAATATAATTATATTTTATATTAAAATATTATACTGTAACTATTCGTGTTTATTACTAAGTATAATCCATTTAATTAATGGTTTTTAACCTATCCATCTATCTACAAAAAATAACCTAAAGTAAGCGTGAAACAATTGTAAGACTCATTATTCTTATTTTCTCATTCCTCTATGTTGTTAATAATAATACTGAATACTAATAATATTACTCGTACCATATTCAAATTAAAAATGTATAATTTAATAAATTAAAAACCTGTTTTTTATTAAAACAAACTTTTTAAAAACAGAAATTTTATAAAATACAGAATACAGCAAACTTTTTTTTATCATTTTTCTTAAAACAAAATATTTAAAAATCATAATTTTTTTAAAACAAAAGTTTAAAAAAAATACATATTTGTTTATTTACTTAAAATAATTATTTGTACGTAATTATAAACATATTTTATCTTCAATCATGATCTTATAATGCATAATTTTTTAGCACTAATTATTTAATATTTTATTTATTCAATCCGTGTAATACACGGGGCTAACCTAGTTATTCAATAAGAGATAATTAAAAATTATGATACCATAAACATTTTTACTAAAAACGTAAAAAGTTTACATTTTTCAGCATTGCGTTATTCAAAAATAATCATTTTAGAAAAACAAAATGTATAACACAATAATCAACACTAGACACAACGATCAGTATAATACAATGACCAACACTAGACTCGATTTTCAGCATTAGACACAATGAGCTGCATGATGATGATTACACGATGATGTTAGATCTGTATGTATTACATAATGAACAATAAAAACACAATGATCAATATTAGACACAATAATCTTACCAATATTATACAATAACCTGATATGACATAATGATCTGACAAATCGTATACAATGAGCTGAAATAACGTGAAAAAGTTAATTCTCTCATATATAACATTATACACTTTTTATAAATTAAAAAATATTTGTTTTTGTGATATAATTTTTTTAAATAGCATTGTATGTAAAAGTTATAAGTATTTAAAGAAAATAGTGGAACTTGAAAAATATGACTAAGACTAAAATACCATCAGCCTATTATTTAAATTTTCAATTATTCATCAGTATACCGTTGAATTTTCTTAGCTTTTAAATTTAACATCTGATGGTTACTAATCCCTCTCTATCTTTTTATGTCTATCACTTTTTAGAATAATTCCACCCTTTAAATAGATATGAATAACGTTGCAAAATGAGATGTGAATGACTGTAAAAGAACCGAACCGAACGAAGTCTTGATCATATAATTTATTAAGAATTGAACGTGTTCACGAAAGATTTATGAACACACAGCCAACCCGTCCATGGACACATAGCCAAAAAAATTCACGAACACATAACGGATTAGTTTTCGAACATAAATGAACATATATTATTTAAAAAAAACTCAACGTTTTTAATCACAAACTTGCATCAGCATATTCAATAAATATAAAGTTAAGCATTTCTCGTAATGATCAACTATATGATTATGAATAAATTATTACCCCAAGAACATTAACAGTTATAAAGTATAAATGTTAGATTGATTTATATATATATATATATATATATATATATATATATATATATATATATATATATATATATATATATATATATATATATATATATATAGAATAGATAGATTAATTAAAATTAAAAGTTAATCAATATATAATGGACAAACATAAACGAGTAGGTTGGAATGAATGTAAACAAACACCCTGCTGAATTTTGTTCGCCTTCGTTCATTTAACTAAACAAATAAAATTTCTTTTTCATGTATGTTCATGTACTAAGTGAACGATGTTAATGTATGTTTGTTCATGTATTAAGTGAATGATGTAAATGTACAAGATGCTAAACGATTCACGAACTAGTAGCTAAATGTTTAATTCGTTTACAAGGTGCGAAGCCTTGGAGACGTGACATCTATACTAATAAGTCAAAATGTCTAGAAACCACATGGTATTTTTTATCCTGTCCATCTATGCTACATTTAGGATTTGAACATATGTTGTTACTAAAATGAAAATTAATCATTTAATAACGCATTAAATGCTAATGATTATTTATATACTTTATAAATTATAAAACATATTTTTTGTTTCTAAAACAATTTTTTTATTAATTAAAAACATGTGTCTTTTTATTAAAAAATATAATTTAAAAAAAACAAAATTTATAAAATATGAAGCTTTCTAATACAAAGAACATTTAAAAAGCGACATTGTTTAAAAAAGTATTTATAAAAAAACTTAGAGTGTTTGAATGAATAATTTTTTAAAGCAAAAGTTTTTTAAAGATGAAAGTTTGCAATAATATTATTATTGTTTTATTATCTAAAGTAGTTAATTATACGTGATTTTAATCATATTTATCTCAAAAAATATTTTATAATCTATAAATATTAATAAATAACTATTAATTTAATTTTTTATTCAACTCGTGTAATAAGCGAGTTTTTAAACTAGTAATCCTTCTATTCTAATAAAATGGTAACTAATATTGACACATAACACCACCACAATTTTACTCATCAAAAATTTTCCGGTTCTCTCTCCTATTAAATAACTACATTAATTACTTACAATTTTATTTAATTCTTTTTTATATTAAAAATAACTTTTAATAAGTTAAGAATGACATATTTTTATTGATGTTAACCTAAGGAAATAAATTTATATAAAAATATTTTTTTCTAAAACATCAAACATTTTAAAAATACAAAATATTTTAAAATTAGTTCTTTAAAAAGTAAAAATTTTATAGACCAAAAATATTTAAAATTAGAAATTATAGTAAGAAAATTTTTAAAGATGACATTTTTTAAACGGTTGTTTTAAAACAAATAGTTAATTTCTTTTTTAAAAAATAAAAAAAATTAAAAACAAAAGTTTAAAAAGTTGATATCATTGTTTATTACTTAAAGTTCGTACTCAAACGTAATTTCATTTGTATTTTATCTTAAAATATTATTTTATAATTAATAAAATTTTATTTTATTTATTCAACCGGTGTAATTCACGTATTTATTAAACCTTTCTTGTAATAGAACAAATAATTATAGTAAATTACGATGTTTAGTTTAATCGCACAAATGCACATTTACCGTTTTCATTCCCATTTCTTTCTCTTTACAATTACAATTACCCAAGTCTCCCACTCTGACTTGTGATTCCAACGCCCAATCTCCGAACGACCACCGGCAACCGCCACCGGATCTCCATCGGAAAACCTCCATTAACGTACGTACTATCATCTCTCTCTCAACACTCCTTTTCTTCTTCTACTTCCTCTCTACATTCTACTACGATTCACATACCTACTGTTCGTTCCATCGCTTTTACCAAAATAGGGTTCCTGCTTAATCCAACCCAAATTTGTTGGAATCTGTGCCTTTCTTTCTTTGATTAATACGTGCAGTTCAAGAGCCGTTGTTGTTGTAGGTTTATTAATAGTGATCCATGGGATATTAGGCTGATTTATCAATGTAAAGGAATATGATCCTTTTGGAAAGTTGCTATGTTGAATTAAGATATTGTTGTTTTGTGTGCTAGATCTGAAGTAGTGGAATGTGTATTTTAGTAGCTTCCTGTTTCTTCGTTGGGGTGTAGAGGATTGCTTTTGAACTTTGATGTGAACGTGCAATCTACATGTTTCAATAAGTAGCTGGTAGCTGATTGGATTTTGTAGACAGCATAAGAAATCCTGAAAAATCCGTGGTTGCTATTTGCGTTTCTTTTATAATGGCTCTTGAGTATGCAGCACTTGAGCATATTCGAATGTGCACAAGTGTTTGATTATTTTTCAAAAGTCTAAATTATCCTTTATCATGACAAAAGAGATAACTGATCCTTAAATAGAAGTAAATCTCACAGGTGAAAGTAGATACCACCAAGCCTTTTGTAGTAATGTGGTGGTAAGCACTTAATAAAGTATTAACTTTCTTAAGAATAAACAAATAAACACTGCAATTAGTATGGATCAAATTGAAGATCTTGCAACTTCTTGTGATGGAACGAGTAGAATTCACTTTGTCTGCAAGTCTGTTTGTAACCTCAAAATCTTGGGAAAATGTAATGCATCTTTAAGATATTAGTCTTGGTTCTTTCCATTTGGGTTTTGTTTATATGTTTCAGTCAAGCCCCTAATTTGACTAATGTGTTTATCCAGTTGGCTCTTTACTGGTTGTGAAAGGTGGAGTTCAGTCAGGTTGCTGGTCATAATCTGTATAGCAGATAATCTTAAGATGGGACGATTAAAGCTGCAGCCTGGGATTAAAGCAATTGAAGAAGAACCAGAAGAGTATGAAAATGATGTTTCTGATAGGATAAAGCTGCTTTGGGATGCATGATTAACTCTGAAATCGGTGCTGTATTAGCTGTCATGAGAAGAAATGTAAGATGGGGAGGTCGTTACATGTCAGGTGATGATCAGCTGGAGCACACCCTCATTCAATCTCTCAAGGCATTAAGAAGACAAATATTTTCATTGCAGCACTCATGGCATACTGTCAATCCAGCTGTGTATCTCCAACCGTTTTTGGATGTTATTCGATCTGACGAAACTGGTGCACCGATTACAGGTGTTGCTTTGTCGTCTGTTTATAAGATCTTGACCCTTGATGTACTTGATCTAAACACTGTTAATGTTGAAGACGCCATGCATTTGGTAGTTGATGCTGTTACAAGCTGCAGGTTTGAGGTCACTGATCCAGCATCTGAAGAAGTAGTCCTCATGAAGATTTTACAAGTTTTACTTGCTTGCATGAAAAGCAAAGCTTCGGTTATGTTGAGTAATCAACATGTTTGTACCATTGTGAACACATGTTTCCGTGTAGTTCATCAAGCAGGAAATAAAAGTGAATTGTTGCAGCGTATGGCCCGCCATACCTTGCATGAAATCGTGAGGTGTATTTTTTCACATCTTCCCGATGTCGCAAAACAAGAGGTCAATGGCCTGACCAGTGATAGTTCTTTTGGTGGTAAGCAGTTTGAAAATGGTAATGGTGGTTCTGAATTTGACTCTAATTTTGTCTCAAATGCAACTGGGGGCATGGTCCTTGGTACTGGAAAAGACGCAGTTTCATATGATTTGAATTTAATGACAGAACCTTACGGTGTGCCTTGTATGGTGGAAATATTTCATTTCTTATGTTCATTGTTGAATGCTGTTGAGCACATGGCAATCGGTCCAAGAGCAAACACGGTAGCTTATGATGAAGATGTACCCCTTTTTGCTTTAGGTTTGATCAATTCAGCAATCGAATTGGGTGGCAGCGCCATACGCCGCCACCCGAGAATATTAAGTTTAGTGCAAGACGAGCTGTTCTGTAATCTTATGCAATTTGGCTTATCATCAAGCCCTCTAATTCTTTCAATGATATGCAGCATTGTTTTAAACCTATATCAACATTTGCGTACAGAACTCAAACTACAACTTGAAGCTTTCTTTTCGTGTGTGATTTTGAGACTTGCACAAAGCAAATACGGAGCTTCTTATCAGCAGCAAGAGGTTGCTATGGAGGCACTTGTTGACTTTTGTAGACTGAAATCTTTCATGGTGGAGATGTATGCCAATCTAGATTGTGATATAACATGCAGCAATATATTTGAAGATCTTGCTAGTTTGTTATCCAAAAGTGCATTCCCTGTAAACTGCCCATTATCTGCAATGCATATTCTTGCTTTAGACGGCTTAATAGCTGTAATTCAGGGAATGGCTGAGAGAATAAGCAATGCACCAGTTAGTTCTGAATTACCTCCAGTAAACCTCGAAGAGTATACACCTTTTTGGATGGTTAAATGTGATAATTACAGTGATCCTGATGAATGGGTCCCATTTGTACGCAGGAGAAAATACATAAAAAAGAGGCTTATGATTGGAGCTGATCATTTTAACAGAGATCCCAAAAAAGGGCTTGAGTTTCTTCAAGGAACACATCTTTTACCAGTCAAACTCGACCCCCAGAGCGTGGCATGCTTTTTCAGGTACACTGCTGGCTTAGATAAGAATCTTGTCGGGGATTTTTTGGGTAATCATGATGAGTTTTGTGTTCTAGTTCTTCATGAATTTGCTGGAACTTTTGATTTCCAAGATATGAATCTGGATACTGCATTACGCCTCTTTCTAGAGACATTTAGGTTACCAGGAGAATCACAAAAGATTCAGAGAGTGTTGGAGGCGTTTTCTGAGAGATATTATGAGCAATCACCTCAGATCCTTGCTAACAAAGATGCTGCTCTTTTGTTGTCTTATTCTTTAATTATGCTAAATACAGATCAGCATAATGTTCAAGTTAAGAAGAAGATGACAGAGGAGGATTTCATAAGAAATAACCGTCACATTAACGGTGGTAATGATCTCCCTCGAGAATTCTTGTCTGAGCTCTATGATTCAATTTGCAAAAACGAAATACGAACAATCCCTGATCAAAGTGCCGTCTTCCCTGAAATGAATCCTAGCCGTTGGATTGATTTAATGCACAAGTCTAAGAAAACTGCACCGTTCATTTTATCAGATTCAAAAGTCACCTTGACCGTGATATGTTCGCTGTGATGTCGGGCCCAACAATTGCTGCTATATCTGTTGTGTTTGAACATGCTGAGCTGGAAGATGTCTTCCAAACCTGTATCGATGGGTTTTAGCTGTTGCAAAAATTTCAGCCTGCCATCATCTTGAAGATGTTTTGGATGATTTGGTTGTTTCTCTCTGCAAGTTCACCACCCTTTTGAACCCATCTTCTGCTGAAGAACCAGTTTTAGCCTTTGGTGATGATGCAAAGGCGAGGTTGGCTACTATAACCGTTTTCACCATCGCCAATAGGTAACCATGGTTTCCTTGTATTTTCTCTCATTACAAAATAAATAATAGAGATCACAAGATGGGTGGTCATGCAGGTTGTGTAATGGGTCAAAATTGTTTTTTTGTAGTGGGGTTGAAATAGTCCGTTCTGGGTTTACCCACAAACACTTCCGTTCTTTTCTACAAATATAAATTTTAATTATGACTACAAAAAACAACTTTATCACAATACATACGTAAATTTGAATGAATTTATTGAGGAGGTTTTATGCAATAAAAGTAAACTTTGGTTGAGTTTTTAATCCATTCTATCCATTTGGCCTATTACCCATTGAGCTAAATTTTTAGATTTGACCTGTTTTAGATTATACATACCCAAATCGACCTGTTTATAAGTAAATGGGTTGAAATGTCCACCTCAAATAATTTATGTTTTGCTAAGATGTACTTTTTCAATTATAAATAGGTATGGTGATTTTATTCGTGCGGGCTGGAGGAACATTCTTGATTGCATCTTGAAGCTGCACAAGCTTGGTCTTCTTCCCGCTCGAGTTGCTAGCGATGCCGCTGATGATTCAGAGCTTTCTTCTGAACCGGGACACGGAAAGCCATTAACGAATTCCTTATCCAATGCTCACATGCCAGCTGTAAGTACCCCAAGGAGGTCTTCCGGGTTAATGGGCAGGTTCAGTCAACTCTTATCTCTGGAGACAGAGGAACCAAGACTCCAACCCACTGAACAACAACTTGCTGCACATCAACGCACTCTTCAAACAATTCAGAAATGTCATATCGATAGTATTTTCACTGAGAGCAAGTTTCTTCAAGCTGATTCCTTGTTGCACCTTGCGCGGGCACTCATTTGGGCAGCTGGGCGGCCTCAAAAGGGCAATAGTTCTCCTGAAGATGAAGATATTGCAGTTTTCTGCTTAGAATTATTAATTGCAATCACATTAAACAATAGAGACAGGATTGTAATTCTCTGGCAGGGTGTTTATGAGCACATAGCCGGTATCGTCCAGACAACTGTCATGCCATGTGCCCTTGTTGAGAAGGCGGTTTTTGGACTTTTAAGAATTTGTCAGCGGCTTCTTCCTTACAAAGAAAATTTAGCAGATGATCTTTTAAGGTCACTTCAGCTTGTTTTGAAACTTGATGCCAGGGTGGCAGATGCATATTGTGAGCAAATAACCCATGAAGTGAGCCGTTTAGTTAAAGCAAATGCTTCTCATATCCGTTCCCAAATGGGTTGGAAGACAATTACGTCTTTACTTTCTATCACTGCTCGGTATCCGGAAGCTTCGGAGGTTGGATTTGATGCACTTCTCTTTATCATGTCTGATGGGATCAACTTGGTGCCGGCCAATTTTACCACGTGCGTAGATGCAGCAAGACAATTTGCTGAGTCACGTGTTGCACATGCTGACAGGTCCATTCGTGCACTTGATCTTATGTCTGGATCCATCAGCTGTCTAACTCAGTGGGCCCTAGAGGCCCGAGAAGCAATGGGGGAAACTGAGGCTGCAAAAACTTATCAAGATATAGGAGAGATGTGGCTCAGACTAGTGCAAGCATTAAGAAAAGTTTGTCTGGATCAGAGAGAAGATGTAAGGAACCACGCTCTTTCATCGTTACAAATGTGTTTGACCGGTGTTGCCCAGATCAACATCCAGCACGGACTCTGGTTACAATGTTTCGACATGGTCATCTTCACGGTTCTAGACGACTTGCTAGAAATCTCTCAGGGACACACTCAAAAAGACTTCAGAAACATGGAAGGAACACTTGTGTTGGCTCTAAGCTTCTTTCTAAAGTGTTTCTACAACTGCTTCCCGAGCTTTCACAGGTAACTACTTTCTGCAAACTATGGTTAGGCGTTCTTAGCCGGATGGAAAAGTACTTAAAAGCCAAAGTCAGAGGTAAAAAGAGTGAAAAGCTTCAAGAACTAGTCCCCGAGCTTTTAAAGAACATCTTGATTGTCATGAAAAACAAAGGCGTTTTGGTTCAAAGAAGCGCGCTTGGTGGTGACAGCTTATGGGAACTCACTTGGCTTCATGTGAATAACATTGCCCCATCTCTCCAATCAGAAGTGATCCCAGATCAAGATTCTGAGCAAATTTCTGGTGAAAATCAAGAAACTGGGTGATTGTTGTACAGAAATCTCGGGCGATTCTTGTGTGATTGCAACCAATATTCCATCCATGTGTTTAGTGCCTGACTGACTTGATTGATGCTTAAAATGACTGAAACTGAAACCAGAAGACACAATTCCATTCAAGTAAAGAATGTGTTTTACGACATGACTGCCAAACATTTGTACTGAAACTTAATGAACTTCTTGGTTCGGTTTGGTAGGTAAGTACGAATCACTGTGAGTGTGGATTTTTAATAGTACAGTGGAAGACAATTCCATACCCAACTACTTCCAAGGGTTTTGATTCGTGATTCTTTCATTTCCAAACCCTTAATCAAAACATATACTTAGTT
Source organism: Flaveria sonorensis (assembly GCA_025506505.1). NCBI lineage: Eukaryota > Viridiplantae > Streptophyta > Magnoliopsida > Asterales > Asteraceae > Flaveria > Flaveria sonorensis. Next base: position 52,493,564 of record CM046424.1, read on the forward strand.
ACTAGTATTTTGTTTAATTTTTCCAGTGACCGATAGTTTGCAACAGTTGTAGTTGTCTTGTAGAAGTTTGAAAAACATTATGTAGCTTTTTTTTTTGGCTTGTATTATCTACTACATTATTAGCTTCCTCTAACACGAGTGTTTCAACTCACTCTCTTTTTCATGCTTTATGTGGGTTGATGGGTAAATGTGTTTTCAGTTAAAAAAATCTACGAATATATATTAGTTTTGTTGTAAAATCAAGCACTTTTGTGTATGGTATATAACTATGTATCATTCAAATGGTTTTTTAGCTTAGCAGTATTGTGGGTGGGTCTTAGCGAATAAAATGTATAAATTTAAGAGTAGGATTTAATTGGTGTGTAACTATACGTTCTAAAAAATATAACTTTATATCAATGAGGTATGTAAAATTGTTGCGCCTATTGATTTAAGTGAACGAATACAAAGAGGATCATCCTCATTTATTGGAGCCTGAATACAATGGAGTACTAGGGATCACTAATAATATACATGATGATGGCTATGCTACCCCTCCACATGTACTACACCACCTGTCTAATATGTCCCCTTTAACGAAGCAGCATAATACGTAGCTTGAACAGAAGAGAGTCAGAAATGAAAGGATCAAAACCCCCTTTGGTCAGAAATAAGCCACTTCGGAAACAATTGAGACATCTGATAGTAACAGTTCATGTTAAAATTGTATCTCGAATATGAACAAAGTGTAGATCAATCTTAAGACGTTACGTGCATTTGTGAAACACCGGATTGACTGTTAAATATGTGCACCAAGATTGTTACACCATAGAGTATGTGGACACATGATAAGAATATGAAGCTCATACATGACAGACATAATATAGCGAATTTTTACTGTAGTATATGTTAAAACGTGATACTAGTACGTTTGTATTGGAACAGGCAATAATGTGCTGTTTCTTAGAACTCAAACTAATAAGTTTGGGTCATGATGATCACCTGAACACCCTTCCCAGTCCGACATAACACGTTACTTAGAACTAGTAGATCGTCGAATGGTCAAGCCATGGGAGATGGCTTACCTCAAATATGTTTGACGACAACCAAATGTCATTAAATAGGTTTCTCTAAGAACCGAGAAACCAAACTAACCGAGAAAGTGGGTCCTCCAAAAGTATGTTAGAATACTGAGAAAGTTAGGGGTGTGCAAAAAACCGAAAACTGATCCGCATTCGTAACTAAAAAAACCGAACCGAATTATGAATTCGGTTTTTTGTTCAGTTTGTAAGCAAAACCAAAGTGTGAATTCGGTTTTCAAATTGGTGTTCAGTTATACATAATTTTTGAATCCAGTTAGTTCGATTTATTCGTTTAACAAAATTCAATATGTTATAATATATAATTTTTCGTAATTGTATATTTAGCCCAACTACCCCACATACTTTCAAAAGTGGTTTTATTTGAGCCCAACAACTAAACTTTTATATGTGATTCCAACTAGAGGTGCACGTTTCGGGTATTGGGCCGTACCAGGGCCCGGGTACAAACCGGGTTGGTTTCCAACCGGGTTTTTTTTGTACCCGGGTACGAACCCGGGTCGGGCACATTCACCCAAACCCTATCCGATATACCCGGTTAGGGTAGGGTCGGGTCCGGGTCGGATCCATAACCGGGTACAATCCGGTTTTTTTATTATTTTTTTAATGTAAATCATTATTATTGTTATTATTATTAATCGTCATGTATTTCTATAACAATATTAAAACAATTAAAAATACATAATGAATCAATAAAAAATAACATAAAGATTTTATTTAAGTTATCGTCTAATTTTATTTTCTACGAGATGGTTGATCAAATGCTAATTCTTCATCGGATATGCCAGAAGATACTCCTTCTTCTACCTCTTCATCGTGTACTTTAGCTTCGAGTGTAATTTCGTCTTCGAGGCTTGTTTGGTCTTGTATTCGATCCATTGCGTCTAAGTGATCCTTTAAACAAATGCACATCTCCACTGCTTCCGGAGTTAGTCTTGTTCTCCGTAATGATATTACCCTACCACTAAGAGAAAAAACAGATTCTGAAGCTACCATAGAAGCTTGGACGCTTAGTAAATCACGGGCCATAGCAAAAGAATCAGAAATTGAGATTCTTTTCCTTTCCACCAAGCCAAAATATCGAATGCAAGATAATCTTCGGTAGTCATAGTGGAAATAAAATCCGTTTCACTATATCTACCGAGCTCACTTGTTGGGTGTTACCCCTTTGTCATTTAGCCATCACATCCCGAACAACATTCAACATAGTCAAAACCGGGTCTTTAATCGAGCTACTAGCACTTGAGGTTGATTCGCTTGCATGGTTATGTTTACGTTAGGCCCATATCTATTTAAATAAAATTATAAATTGTTTTCAAACTTTCATTAAAATTTACTTTGTCTCGTTTGAAAAATTAGGGTTTTCGTCATGTATATCCAAATTGTCATTTATCTCGTCTATCAAACATTCAACCCCAGCAATATTTAGAAACGGATTTAAAGCGGCGGCACAAGTAAAATGGATGGTAACTCCTTAAAATATTTTTTAACTTTTCTTTCATTGGTTCTATCATTTGACTAAACATATGATTTTTATTTTGAAATTTTTAAAATTCAAAGCCATAAAATTTAATTCTTGAAGCACCGAATAACTAGTGGGATAATAAACTCCCGATAGTTTTGTTGAGTTTTTAAACACCTCAAGAAACTCGGATAGACGTTGAACATTCTTCCAACCCGCATCCGGAAATGGGTCGGCTTCACCATTATCCGAAAGACTATTATGAAAAGCTTTTAAAGTGCCATTTTGTTTTAAAGCACAATCAAACATGTAACAAGTCGAATTTCACCGAGTAGGGATATCCCAATTAGGACCTAAAAATAGATTCTGTATCCTTACAAAGTTATTTTATAATCTTGATATTTTTTTCTACTTTTTTTAAAAATGTCATGTAACATAAATCGAAAGCTTTAATAAAGTTATCAATAAATTTCACGGATAGCCCGTCTTGCACTACTAAATTAATAATATGTGCAACACAATGAGTATGAAAAAATCACTGTTTGCAATCGGAAGATATTTTAATTTAAATTTTCAACCACGGTTGTTGGAGGCGTTATCAAATGCAATTGAAAAATTTATTTTGTAACTTAAAAGTAGTTATTACATTATCCAAAATGTAAAACAAAATAAAGTAGTTATTACATTATCCAAAAAGTAAAACAAAAATTATCCGTATGTGGATACGGAAAAGATCAAATGCAATCGTACATTTCATCATTGCCATAATTTGAGATCTACCCAATAAGCGGTGACGCAAAGGTACGAATCGGGTAAACCGTGTGGAGCCACCAAACGTCACTAGTTAAGCTTATACCGGTATTTAAATTTTCAATAATACAATTAAATCATTTTTTGCTTGTTTTCATAATTTTAAACAATAACGTCTAAGTGTAGTATGACTTACGTAGGTGTAACGAAGTTGAAGCGTCTCTTGAATTAATTTGTCAACCGAGGATTGTCGAAGTGACTAAAAGGCAAAGCTTCTTGAATCACGAACTCCGCCATTCGATCTCGAACCGTATTAACATCATAATTAAAGATTCCACCGTCTCCACCCAATTGTGTTTGTTACGAATCTGGATTACTTTTCAACAACTTACAAAACTTTTGTTAATGTGTTTGCTTAAAGTCGTGTGTTAGAATCTTTAGCAAGCAAAACTCCACAAAACTTGCAACTAGCCTTTACAGACCCGTCACTCAACTCAACCATATTCAATTGCACCAAACATCCATGTTACGATTGTGTGCAAGAACACGAACGACGGTTGGAGCGTTGGACGAACCTTGACCAACGGAAGATTGTGAGTGAGCCATATCAATATGAAGAGAGTGAAAGTGTAAAGCGAGAGAGTGAAAGTGTAAAACGAGAGTAAACTAGAGTATTTTTTTGCGTTTTTTGCATATGTTTTTTGCATTTGGGACTTGGGTACTCAACCATATCAACCCACACCTATTTATACTAACTTATAGGGCAAAAATGGCCAAAAACGGTCACAAATCGAAGGTAACGACTATATAGCTGTCACACCCCAATCTTAACGGCGGAAACGTAGAGATGTGAGGGTTAAGATTGTTTACAGCCACATAACGCTACCATTAATTGTAAATATGATTATCAAAGATTAAATAA